>OMKI01056379.1:50837-84003 GCA_900302315.1 Phycis blennoides
TATTTATAACTGATGAAATAAATTTTTTATTTATATTACAATTTAAATTTTGTCATTGGTTTATGTTTTTATGATTTTTCCAATGCAAAAATAATACAATGTACTCCCTACTCCATTGCTGTGATATGGATTTTGTGTTCGGTTTCCGAATGAAAACAAATTCCCTTACCATTATTATTTTTCTTTTATGCCAACATAAGACAACTTTTTTTTCCTCAGAGTGATAACATATGGGTTTAAATCTGGAATTTTAAGAGGGAATTGTTGTATTGATTGATCCATACTTCATCAGTCTTCAACACAACATGATTAATACCGACACTTTCAAATAAGTGATTGACGTAATCATAATTCATTGTGTCATCTGAAAGAACAGATTTTAATTTGGACATAATTTCCTTTGCCCTATCCCTTCTTTGTTTAGCAGTGTCCTGCTTTTTGATAACACACATACGGTATCAAGTCACTGGCATTACTTGCACCACAGTCACATGTTTGTGTATAATCATCTTCCCTTTTCCTGTGACATGAATGTTTGATAAGATGATAGTCTTGGAAAATTTAAATGACAAATTGATTTTGTCATTTTAGTTATTACAGTTTTTCTACATAGCTGTGTTATATTTATATCATTTGTGTCTATATTGTGTATCTTTGTGTATCGTCTATTTCAAAGACTGCAACAAACAGAACGAGCTGTACAGGAAATTGAGGGAGGGATTAATAAGCATTGAAGGTTTTTTTATGTGTGGCATCCGTCTTCTTAAAGGATAACATCCGTAATCAAAATCCACTTAAAGTTATTGCTGTTATGAAATAATATTAATTTCTGCAGCTTAAAGTATTTACATCCTGAGAATCATTTTGGAGTGGGTCAAGGGGGAGTTACGACCACACTGGGTGGGTTCATCTTTACATCCACATTATTATAATAGACAGGCCAATGAGATATACAGCCAAAGGCACATAGACGGTGGTCGATGGTCGTCGGCAAAGGGAAAAAGTGTTGAGCAGAGTAGATGCTAATATGTAACATTTTATCCCTTTTTTATCATAATGGAACTTGGTAAAACTGCATCTCTACACTTGTGCAAGTAAAGGTATTAATATTCAGAATGTGATATTTGACCAAAAAAAACAATACAAAGATATACTAGACTATCAAATCGCAGAGTAGGCCTATTCATAAATAAAACATCACTAGCATGAATGTAGGCCTAGGTAACTGAAGATCCATGGGCTATAATGTTGTTATAAGAACATGCAAAGACCAAATAACTGAAGAATTACGTGTGTGTGATGTGTGGGATACACGTTGCTGTACAATGGGAAATTCATTAATCTTGTGTCTTTATTCAGACAGCTCCAATGTCTCGATCCTGAATGTGTTCATATTTTTATTTTAGAAATCAAACAAACTAAGAAATATCAATGCATTCTTACTTGATAACGTCATACACTATCAGGTATTGCTCCTTCTGCAGGCCTGCTAGGGAGGACCTAAGAGTCTTGGCAGTCTTCGGAGGTCTATATAATTGCTGTGCCCTGTTGGGGCTTTAGTAATTGAACTCATAGCTGGAAAGACACTCCGTTCGAGTTCAGATTTGCACGTAAGTGTCTTGTTTTAAATATAATTATGCCATTTTAGATTATTAAATTATACAATACATTGTGATTAGAAAAAAGATAAAAAAAAAAAAAAAACATTTGAATTGTCGGATAGGCCTAATGTTTATTTTTGGTATTTTCATTGGTTTCTAACAAACTACACAATGAAACAAACAAAAAATATATATAACATATAACAATAGCCTATGTATTATATGTCATTTATCTGGATAACTTATCCTTATCCTCTGGATAACTTAATCGATAGCTTAAAGTTCCATAGCCTAAATAAAATAATTCTGATGACCGAACGTAAATGGAAGACCGCCTTTGAAGAACATACCATTTGCTGAGATATTTAGGGGAATCGGGCACAGAAACTGTATTATGTATGTATTATTCGATGACATTTGCTTAAGTTGTATGATGGTATGGAAACAAATATAATAGTAAATGTAATAATATTTTATCATTTGATAATAAGCCGTATGGATCATGAAAACAACAATATATGAAATAGAAATGTTTAATAGCACCCTTCGCTTGAGAAATCAATGTACCCCCCTCTTTTTTTTGGTGGGCCAGTCGCTTCCGACACCCTCTAGCTACTAAACTACTCCGGAGCTACATTATAACGTGTTGCTTATAATAATATAGACGTATGATGTATTGAATTACGAATGAGTAATAATTTTCACATGGCAGGGTGTTTGCACATTGACTTTCTTTACAAGTCATTTGACAGCCACATGAGTAGATCGAAGTGTTTTAGCTGCCATCCTCAAAGTAACAGGTCAGAGGCAGTCTATCTGTTGTGCCAATCGCTTAAAAGGTTTTTAGAAAAGATAGTTTATGGTATGTTACCAGTCTGAAAAATGCTAGAGTTGACCGAATCATATTCATCAGCAGAAGCAGAGTCATGACAACGTTAAAGCACTTTTGTTAGCCGGCTAGCTGTTTGTTTGTTTTTTTACACATATGCCTTTGGGTGATGATTTTGTCATTTTACATGTAATTGTAGTTACATATAGGCCCATGTATAGTTTCTACATTTACAAGAGACGGAATGTCGTTTACAATTTGCAATCATTTTCTTTAGTAATTTTGTTAACCAGGAAGTGAAAATGGTTGGGTAGACAACCGAGCTAAGAATCAAGATTTTTTTTAATGGGATGTGTAATCGTTGCTGTTCTTTATTTTAGAGACTCTGGAAAACGTGAGAGAGGATAATTATGGCGAATGGGTATAACAACCATTTGGCACTGATTGGCCACGTGTCATGTTTGTTTGTAGCTCTATTCATACCTTGGACTGGCCTTTGTGCAGAAGAGCTAAAACAGACAAGATTGCCATTGTTTTCCCAAAAGCCTATTCTCCTCGCCTGGAATGCCCCAACAATGGATTGTTACCCACGTTTTGGTATACGCTTTCCTCTGGAGCAATTTGAGATTGTGGCATACCCCACTGAAGGGTTTGTTGGACAGAACCTCACGATATTTTACAAGGACCGACTTGGCTTGTATCCTTATTATGCGCACGATGGCACCGCTGTCAATGGCGGCCTCCCGCAGGTCGTCAGCCTCTCTCAGCATTATGAGAAGATACCGACAGGTATGCATAAGTACATACGGGAGCCAGGTTCAAAAGGCCTGGCTGTCATTGACTGGGAGGAATGGCGCCCTCTGTGGATTCGAAATTGGAACAACAAAGATGTATATAGAGAAAAATCTCGATTTATGGTAGCCCAAAAGAACCCTGATTGGCTCCCAGAAAGAATCGGGAAAGTTGCCCAGCAAGAATTTGAGCTGTCAGCTCAGAAATTCATGCTTGAGACTCTAAAACTTGCCAAAAACCTAAGGCCACACCAGTTATGGGGGTTCTACCTGTTCCCCGATTGTTACAACCATGACTACACAAGTGATTTGAATGGGTACACTGGCCGCTGTCCTGATCTGGAGGTGACACGGAATGACCAACTCCGTTGGTTGTGGACTGAAAGCACAGCGCTTTTTCCATCTATATACATTGCATCGGTACTACGCTCCACATCCTCTGGTCGGCACTTTGTGCGTAACAGGGTTAAAGAGGGAATGCGCCTGGCATCAACAGGGGATGGCGTGGCACGGCCTGTATTTGTTTATACCCGGCCCACCTATACCAATGAGTTGACACTGCTCACTGAGGTAAGTTGATCTTCACACAGAATGAGAATGCACAGTATATGCATTCTCTCATTCTCATCCCATTCCTGTTAAAAAATCACTGTGCAAAGCACGCTATGTTCTGAGATGTCCTTGAGCAAAATGTTGTCCTAAATCTAATACACGTGAATACTTCTTGTAGATGGACTTGGTGTCAACCATTGGTGAGAGTGTTGCGCTGGGAGTTGCAGGTGTCATCCTTTGGGGAGACGCCAGCTATGCAAGTAGTAAGGTGAGTGACCTCACAGTACCGTACCAGTACCATTATCGGTGTATGCACCAAATATCTAACATCCATTCTGTCATCCTACTAGGACGACTGTTCCTGCCTTTCTGAGTATCTACGCGGGCCGCTGGGTCGATACCTGCTCAACGTATCCAACTCGGCTGAACAGTGCAGTGACATGCTGTGTCATTCCCACGGTCGTTGTCTGCGCAGGATACCCGACACCGACACATACCTACATCTGAACCCCTTAAGCCATAGCATTACACTGCAGGATGGGCGGTGGAAAGTTACAGGCAAGGCAGGCCAAACAGAGTTAGCACACTTTCGCAGACATTTCCAGTGCCAATGCTACAGTGGACACAGAGGCGAAGGCTGTGGTCTTGAAGAAAAAGAAGAAAATAGGGCTATTGGTTTTCTGGGTGCTTGGCCCCTGAGTCTTATTTTAACACTAGGGCTCCTCACCTTGCTACATTGAAGGTCCCTGGTCAATGATGAAGTTATCCCTACATTTCTTGGATGCATACAGTTTAATTGGTGTTGGTTCAAAGGCCTTATGAAAATGACAGATTCAACTGCACCATTGACAGCAACTCCAAACAGATGGTGTAAATATGAATACTTGACAGTGTTTCTCACACACATGCGTCTAAGGGCCTGATTGACAATGCATGGCAATGCACCCCTTCACACTTTTTTGCATAATTTATCATTTAATTAGCCAAAGAACATTCAGTAGGTTCTGGTGGACTTGTGTCGAGTTTCATTTACAGGTTCTTTGCACTGACATCAGCAACATTGCCATTGCACCACATGCAACTAGTTAGGTAGCTGGGGGCATTTTATACTGATTAATATTATATATATTTATACTGTAAGATATAACTTAACAGTGAGTGTGTGTATATGTAATGTGTCAATCGTTGCTACTGCCTGTAAAGAAGCAAAGGCTTTGGTGATGCATCCGAGTAAGGTTTAGAAAGACATCCCAATGCTTGACACCTGGCTCACTGATGTCCTGGGTTTCCATTTTTAAAAGTGTGCCTTAATCAAGACTACAGTCCAACTGATGATTTATACTGTGTTATATTCCATCTAATCAATTGAAAATGATTTGTTTGTTTCTATGTATTATTTTGCTTGTTGCAACTGTGATTTTCTAAGTTGTTCTAGAAATGCAAGACATAAGACCATTGATTGGTAGTAGTGCACATAATCTTCCAGAATGTGTTCAATTGTGATGAATTTGCACTGTGATTCAATTGGCCTTCAGTATACATATTCAATGAGAATAACATTTAAGTAATAATATTTATAGGTTAAATATTTATGAAACAGATTATTTGGTAATGATAACTGGCTGATAGAAAACTGGATTGTGTGAAGATGCTGGAAAATAAGTTTCCTATATATCAAGTTAAAATGTCCAGTTAAAAGTTTTTGAGAAAGCTAAAACAAATAAAATTGAATTGGTGCTTATTTTGACAATGGTATAGTAAATTGTCTAAGTGCCTAACTCCTCGTTAAAGTGTTACGTATCAGATTCCAGCGTCAACTTATCACTGTCTGAACTGACCAGCATGTGCAAAAGAACAATAACAAAGACACGCTGCACAATGTTGTACGGAAACAAACATGGAGGCCACTTAAGTCAGCATTTATTGGGTCACGTGCAGTCGAAGCCATCGAGTTTTTGGGTAAATGCCAACGATGGTTTTGGAGCGATAGAACTGCACACCATCATGTTCTCAAAAGCAAGCTATATACACGTACCGCAGTGCAAGTAAACATTGGCTTGTAGGGCCGACTGCTATTGAGGTTAATGATCAATGTATAACAACCTACTGTGTGAGAAACGAAACTGACCGTTACCTTCGCCATGTCCTACAACATGTATTGGGTCCATGGTCACTATGACAAATAGTGTGAGTGTGATTGGTTAAATTGAATAATTTGCAGGCTAGAAAGCGACCTTGATGCAATTTCCATTTTTTGCAGCATATGTGTATAATCCCATTGAGCTCCATGATTTACAATTATTTTATTGACGAGGGAAAAAAACGTAACAATCATGTCCAATGTAAAGTGACCTTTACTTGTAAGCTATGACCTATAGTTTTACATTTACAGAATAAATACCTAAATACAATGCGTAAATCTATCAAAGAACCTAGTATCTTGACACTTGGCTACTCGATACTGTCGTAGACGATTCAAGTCCTTTTGGAAGTACAAACTCAATCGGTCACCTTGACACCATACACAATATGGGCCAGTACAGGCCATCGTAGTCATTGGTAAAAGAGGGGTGAGGGACGGATTCATTGCATTCTCCAACCTCACCACTAGGGGCCGCCTCAATTTTACACACTGGCCCTTTAAATATAAAGGCAATATAGAACTCCGCCAGGTGTATTGCTGGCACCCACTGGTTGGAGGTCAGTGCTATGAGTGTTCATAAACAAAAAGAATATCGTATAGATCCTCACCTATAAATAATATAAATAAAACATTATAATACAAAACAAAATCACACCCTGGTAAACAGTCCTGGAATGTAAAGGAACTGTAAAACTAAAGCCTTGACCTCTGATATGTCATCAACAAAGCAGCATGCACAGTGAGAAAGTGATCACACCAATATCTGCCAAAGAGCAAAATAATATCCCCCTCTCCTTATACAGGTGCATCTTTTGGGTTTTCAGTAGCTGTAAACCATAATCGTATCATCATATCAATTAAAATAAATAAGCATTACACATTAATGCATCTATATAATATATGTAATGCATCTATGTAATATATGAGTTTCACAGTTTGAATTGAATAACTGAAATTTCGATGATATTCTAATTCATTGAAATACACCTGTATATGCAGGAACCCTCAAGAACCCCACCTAACAGCACTAGTCTCGGCCAGCCTCTTCCGTTGATTTGTATGTAGTATCATAGACAAGTATGACAAGGCGCTTTGAACCGGAAATTACGTTTTATTTTGGTTTGTTTTGTGCAGCGATGTACATGATCCGATGTTGGTCAATCGATTTACAAGAGGTTACTTTCCTAATCCTTAGATTAGTTATAAATAGATAATTACTATAATCATAACTAAACGAGAGATGTCTGATGTATCGTGTTACAACACCGTATTGATGGGTCTTCATTATTCCTGAGTGGAACGTTGAAAGTGTAGCTGTGGTTTCTTGTAAGCATTAATATACAGCGCGATAAAACAACAGTAACGTCTGTTACAACATTGATTTATATTCTGGCGGTGCAATAGTATTAAACGACGAAGCTGTGTATTCGCTGTGAGTATTTTTTAGTAGTTGCCACTTCTACCATCAGTTAGTATTTACAGTGGATAGGAAGAGCTGAATACAAGCAGAAACGATATAATCAGTAAGCGAGTCGCAAGACACGATGAAGTGTGTAACTTTCACACTTCCATCATTCTTCTGTCGTTGAAATAATCACACAGTACTCAACTTTTGGTATGTATATCCTTAAACTTTATCGTATTAGTAAATTGTCAATTGTCTCAGGTCTATCTGAAATCAATACTGGAATGCAAACGTACTGTATGTAGTTAACGCAAATGCAAAACCCCTTGTACTCGTATACTTCAATACCCTCCCATTATCACGGTGATTTGCCTCTTTTACTATCTTTTTCAGATTCACCCTTTAGCTGAAATGAATTTCTTGCGTAATCGCCTTGTCATTCTGGGCTTGGTGCTATTAGCCACGATATTGCTGTACCTATTGCTGCCATCTATTCGACACGGCAGCATGGAACCGTCCCTTGACGTTCAAAAAATGGGTTTGGTGGCGGCCTCCCCTCCTCCTGCTCCGACTGTCAACATTTCCATACGCACTGGGCAGCTTCCCGGGGACCCACCACTGTTCTTCCGAGAAGCTTTACCAATCGATGCATCTGGTAGGCAGATATTGCCGAGGTGAGATCTGCAACGCCTTTGTAGGAAATACTAGTAACTGTTTTTTAAATTATGACATGAAGATAATAGTCAGACACCCTTTCAAACTTAAGTGAATATACAGATGGAAATATTAATTCATTGACAGGCTTCAAGTGGTCCTTCTGCATGGCCAGGCCTTTTCATCGAAAACTTGGGAAGAACTTGGTACCCTTGCCTTACTAGCAACTAATGGATTTCAAGCTTTGGCTATGGACCTACCAGGTACACATATAAAATGCAATGTTACATTTAAATGTGAAAGTGGAATGCATTGCTAAATTAATATACTGATTACTTTTTTGTGTTCCTTCTCTCAGATATCTGTATATTGATGTAAACATATCAATAATTTGAATCTGACAATAATGAATGGTATTCAGTTAAACTATGTTTCTAATACTCATCGTAGGCACCTTTTAGACTGTCTACATAGACCGTAAAGCTTGTGCCATTATTTGTTGTTCCCTGTCTCCAATACATGTATCATTATCTATAGCAATAATGAAGTCATTTTAATTAAACTATATCAACAATGTGCAATCTTTATGTTTGGAGGATTTGGGAATTCACCCGACTCGGATGCGCTGAAAAGTGATCAGAATCGAGCGGACCTCCTTCAGCGTTTCATGGAGTCACTGGGCGTCAGGACAGCAGTGCTCCTCAGCCCTTCTATGAGTGGCCACTACTCTCTGCCGTTCCTCTTCAAGCACAGCACTCAGCTGCACGGCTACATTCCCATCGCTCCTGTCGGAACACGAAACTACACTCCACAGCAATACCAAAACATTCAGGTGAACGTCTAGATTAGTAAAAATGACGTCAAGATAAATAAAAAATGTTTTATCATGTTTTATGAGCCTCTAAGTAGACTTGTATTAACTTAATGTATTAAACTGACTTTCCAAACGTGTACATTGGTAGAAACAATCATGGAACTGTTGTGGTTTAGACCGTGTTTTTGTTTAGAGCTTTTAGGGAATTTCTGGCATACCTAAATCCCTTTTCACAGATGCAATCTTACCTTGCAATGTTCCTGAACATTGCCTACATGTGTGAATGGGAACAGGGATCAATATTTCAGGTAATCTGCACTGGCAATTTGCCTGCTCAAGACCTAGTAACATTTCAGGGTCACTGCCGGTAGGGCTGTGTTGCCGGGAGAGGCACAGAAAGGGTTACTTCTGTCTTCAGGTAGAGTAAGCGAACCAAATTCAAGTCTCTGCTGAGGACGTATCTGTGACTGTTAATCTTATGAGCCACTGCTTTTGGGTGATGGATAATCAATAACAATACCGCTTCTTTTGTTTGCAAACAAGTTCCTTTTTTCAATAATTTCTGGAAACTGGAAAGGTTCCAAAATAAAGGAGCTTCTCTCAATCTGCAAATTTTATGGCGGCATCCACAATGCAGCCCTCCACGCAGCGAGGAAGGGCTTGTTACCTTCTACTTTACACACACGATCCATTGATCAATGTGTTGCGCACAGCTCTACCAGGAAATAAGTTTACAACCATTTTAAAAAGAAAAAAAACTACTAATGTATTCAAAGCACTATCAATTGTGAATGGCTTCATTCTCTCACAGATAAGAACGAATACATTGAAGTAGGTTACTTTTGATAACATAACGGTGTGCCGTTGTTTAAAAAAAAAAGAAAAAAGGGAGTTGGAGGAGGTGGAACCGCCGACCCTAGTAGTGGACAACCCGCTCTGTCCACCCGCTCTACCCACTGAGCTACTGCCGCCCCGTTTTGGATACAAACTTTCTCCAAAAGTGTGAGAGTTAGTTAGTTTATTGAACAGTTAGTTATTGAACTGGTAACCTACCGAAAAAACAAAAGTTTACAACACTTGGATTGTATTAAAGAATGCATACCCACTTATCATAATCCCCCTCATCCGTGAACTGCGATTCACTACAGTATTTTACAGCGGATAATGTTGATGTCCGCGTCCGAGAGGGTTAATCTTCTAGGACATTTGTATATAGCACCACCTTGTGTGTGGATGTGTGGAGCTTTGTCTGTGCAGTGGTTGATGTCTGTGTCCGACACAGGTTTAAGCTTCTTGGATACATAGTATAACGCCACGGTGTGTGCACACAACATCGCTCATTATAATGCTGCTGCACAACGGTGGTTCTTAAAAAGAATCACAAATGGGTTGTAGCAAAGGAGATAACACACCCCACTCCTTCAAACGACTCTTAGCCCAAAACGCTTTTTCTTTAAACAAGTTCTCAATATCCATTTGTCAGTTTTTGGGCTACTGTAAAGCATGGCGGTTTACAGTGGCCCGTAAACCACTAAACCACTAATACACTAGTTAAAACATGCTTAATAATGTTATGTTCCATTTCTGCCAGATCTGTTCCCCTAGATGCCTATAAATTCTACACACTGTACCTTTAACCTGGGGTCGTTAACAAACCAACCAATCCTATAATATACCTGGCCGGATGGAAACAATTCTGATGTCAGTAATCAACTCTACAAATTTTGCCTTTAAGACAGGGAAACACAAATTTCTAATATTATCAGCATTATCTAATATTATCTTTTAAAATCAGGAACACAAAATTGAAGTTAAGTTAAAATAAATGTTGCATTATGCAGTGCTTTACGTATTTAAGATAACTGCATCTTCCATTAAAAAGTTTGTCTCCAAGTATTTATTTTAAAGCTAGATAACAAAAACAAAAACATTTAATAGATTGTATATCTAAAAATTTGACAACATAACATAACAGACAAAATGTCAATATCCTTTACAGCCCTTGTGATTGTTATGAAACAACCCCAAAAATGTCACCTCCCCATCTGCTCCCTCCCTCCCTGTGTTTCTTTGCCATTGAAAAGTGTAACATTTACACATCTCAGACTAACAGGGAAGATGGATTGCACTTCACCAGTTGCATACACAATGTCATATTTCCAATAAAGGAAGAATCCTTTTTTTCCGTCACTCCATTCATGGGATATGTACTAGTTGTCAACAATTGTTAAAGGGTTTGGCAGGTTTGTTAAGACACCAGTACACAGGGTTAATTATTGACATTTGTCCAACTCACCTGCTCTTGCAGTGTAGACGCATTCTGAAATTGGCAGTTGGCCATCAATTGACATCCATTTTATCCCAAACAAGCATTAAGCAGCTCCTATAGCTGAATCTTTGCTTTGTCCAATCCAGGTAAGTGCATATGAACTACCCTGGCTAGGTTGCTTTCTCCGAATGTTCACATGTCCACCAATTAAGAAATCCACAGGTTTGTTTCTGTGTTCAAGGCATGCATAAATAATTATGTGCGAAGATACTGGCTGTGTTATCATTAGTGTGATCATTCTGAATGAAACATTTTGCGAGGGTGTCTGTAGGAGGGTGTGTTGATTCTTTTTTTTACTGATTACACTTGCAGACAGACTGAGAGGCGAGCTGTTTGAATGTCTGTCTGAATTGTTGAATGTTAAATCTCCTGGTCATGAGCACGGTGTTCAGAAGTGAATGCTTATGCAGCGCTCTAATCTTTAAAAAAATACACGCCTTATTGAACATGACTTGAAATCGAAATGTTGCTCCGCATTCAGAATTCTGAATGATCACACTTGCCTAAAACACAGCCTTTATCTTCACACATAATTTTACTTGCCCAATTCAGTCTCTAAGTCTGTGAGCATGCGCAGTGGTATGTAAACAAAATCAATACTTTACTTGATTATTTGAGGGAACTATTGGCGAAAGCTATCTAGTTTTTCATATGCACTTACCTGAGTTTAACCAAGCAAAGGTACAGCTATGGGAGCAATGAAAACTCATTTGGAATATAATGGATGTCAATTGACGGCCAACTGCCCTATTTCGTAACACGTCTACACGGTGAGACGAGTTGAACAAAAATCACTGATTTACATCTCGACATAGACAATGTCAACAATTATCCTGGGGTCTTAACGAACTTGCCAAATCATTTAAGGTACATCTTTCTTTCCGTAGAATTGCTACCATTGGAAAAGAACAAGTCTTTATTACAGCTTTTAGTGACAGAGTATTGGGTTGGGGTGCAGGATAGTAGTAGTGGTGGGTGGGGTGTTCGATAGGAAGGTTCCGTGTTTGGTACCCAATTTCTGGTTTGATGTCGGTGAAAGCATGATGTTTATGTAATGTTTTTCTTGTCCCCTCTATCTACTACCTATTTGCTTTTCAGACTCCCACATTGATTGTGTACGGAGCCCTAGACACTAATCTTGGTGCACAGTCCCATAAGAATCTCATGCAACTTCCACAGCACAGCGTCGTGAAGCTAGAAGGAGCTCGCCATGCATGCTACATGGACAAACCCACAGAGTTTCACCAAGCACTACTGGACTTCCTTAGCAAACTACAGTGAATGTGAAGATGGATCAGGAAACAGAGAGAATTATGTCATAATATTGGTTACAGAATAGTATGTTACTTCTGGTGTTGAATTTCTTAATGAACAATGTAATGCATGTCACTCCATGCAAGAGTCAGCACACATTCAGTTTGGGATGACTGCAAATGTCAAAAGGAGTGTTGAGTTACTTGTTAATGTTATAATGGTGAAGTCAACAACAGCACTGTTCTTTAGAATTCTTTTTCTTATGTCCCCTAGAGACAAACGCTAGACTAGTTTATTAGCTTTAATTGTCTGTGTGAACATGGCTCCATTGTTACCATTTTTGTCGGTGACATCACCTACTGTAAATATGCAATGTTACAGGCTATGTATTTAAAATGTATCTTATCCAATTTTAGTTTGTATTTGATCCGCTTTGAAACCTTTGAAAATATTAATCTTGAAATGGTTTGTTGTATATTCTTCAAATTAAACTTATTGTTAAAAAGGACTTAATGAAGAGCTTAATCTATGTTGAAATTAATAAGATATTGCCTATTTATTAACATTTTGAAACTGATGTATATGGAATTGATTTAAGTAGCAAACATGCATAAGTAGTTTGCATATCATAATAAAAGTGTCAATTATCATGTGTTAGTGTGTGTGTGTGTGTGCGTGTGTGTTTGTATGTATCGCTGACATAAAGTACAAGACGCTGCCTCTCCATGGACACCTCTGAGGAAAGTGGAAGCTTTTTTGGTTGTACCAATACTAGGGCTGCAACCTAACCAGTATTTTGTGTATTACCCAGGCCCTACAGTGTGTGTAGTACACACGCTGTACAGTACACAGCACACTGGTTGCGATAGTGTGATATATCTTTATGTATATGAATAAATTATTGTTTATAAAAATGAAATCATATACGTATTTTTGGGGTTGCTGGTTTAGGGTTGGAGAGATAATGAAAAACATAAGACAGTCCTCTTGTGGGTTATTCAAGCCGTAGGTCCATAGTTTGTGCCAAAGACTAAAGGTGGGGAAAATGAAATACAATATTCATAAATATGAATATACAGTTTGAATTGGTGTATTAGCCTATGAAAATTAGAATTGTGTTTTCTTTTGAACGTATGGTGGGGAGTCTTAAAAAATGGGGAGAGCAATACAAACATGAAGTCCTTATATTCTGGTGTGAAAGAATTGGCTACATGGAGAATAATCAGTTTCCAGCCCAGGCTTTGGCATACGAGGGCAAGAAATACAATGACACACAATTCAATTTTATTCACTGCATACAATCAGTTAAATGTGTTCACTGCACACACAAAATTACATTTGTTTTCACTGCATTCAAATGTATTTACACGATAGTATACTATGTACACTGCACTCACTAATGAAATATGCTCAACTCTATTAAATTATATCATGCATTAAGGCTGCCAACGTAAAGTTCACAATAACATAACCACCCCTGACCTATCAACTAGTATGATACAACCTTACACAATAATAAGGAAGAGAGCTATTTTTCTGCTACATCGCTATCAATGTTCATATTTGAGGCTTCTAAACCGTGAAAACACAATGTAAGTTTAAAATAATGTATAATAATATAATAAGTATATAAAAATGTATCATACTAGGAACAATACACAGAATCAGACTGAATAATACTATAATAAGTATTATACTACTATATACTTTATACTAACTAGTATTGTATAAGTGATCATAGTAAACATGCATTCTATTACTGTATTAAAATATATATGTATAAAATTCTAACTATAAAAAATACAACTTTATATAAAATTCATATAGCATCAGTTACTGATGACGCTTGTTCAGCAGCAGGATTAAATGGAGCCTGAAAACTCCCTGCAATGTGACAGCACCCTCACCCTGCACCAAAGGAGTCTCAACTCCCTGGGTCTTGCAAGCCTTTCCCTGTTCCTTCTTTTTAATAAATCAATCGGTGGTGTTGTTTTTGTTTGTGAAAAAGTGCAAAAGCAGTGTCTGAATATGATTTACCTCACATATGTTTTGTCATTGTAAGATTATATTTAGATGTTCCTGCTGATTTGAGCCAACCATTTTTTTTCTCCTCAGTGTCAGTGGGGAAACCTTACATACAACCATTCACACTTCTCCTTTCTCAGAGAGATTGGAATATCCCCATGCAGCACAGCAAACCATGGTGGAGACTGTATGTAGGAAAGTCATACTGCTTGACTTTCTATTCATGTTTGTAAGTTTATTAGAGATGTATTTAGCCAATTCATTCAATTAATTAATTGGTATAAATAACTGCATAGTAAAAAGTAAAAAGACAAAAGATACATAAACAAAGAAATAAATAAATTAATATATATATATATCTACATATTGCACATGCAAGTCAAGGAGATATTTCTACCTTTTGCAAGCATAAAGTTGTTTTGAATTTGTATATATAATATGTATTAATGTATATATTAATAACTGCAGTGTGCATACATTGTAACCAGAAAGATTGATTTAATTAAATGTATTTGCAATGGATTTCCTAAGACCCATTAGCAGAAAACACATACACCCACACAGACAAGTTTTTAATAGTAGCTGCCGCTGAGTAAAATTCGCAAGAGACAGTAATGCAGCGATACTATTTACCTGTATTTTTTTTTTTAAGAATTATTTTGTACAGTAGTTCACAGTACATAGCCATGTGTTAACAATGGAATATGAATATAAGTGAATGAAGATGATTATTGTACAAGTAGCATGCAGCAGCTATGCCTGACACTGATGTTGAAGATTGTGTAGCCTGATTGCTGATGGGACGAAAGACCTGCGGTAGAGTTCCTTTGCGCAGCGTAGATGGAGTAGCCGGCCGCTGAAGGAGCTGCTGAGGGCTTTCACTGTTTGATGGAGAGGGTGTGGGTGACAGTTTGGCCACCGTCCTCCTCTGCCCCACCTCCTCAATGGAGTCCAGTGAGCACCCCAGGACAGACCTGGTCCTCACCAGTTTGTCCAGCCTAGTTCTATCTCTCACTGAGACTCCCCCACACCAGCAAACCACTGCATAGACCGGGGCTGATGCCACCACCGAATCAGTGAACTACACACACCAACACAGACCTCAGTCTCCCCAGCAGGTGGAGACGACCTTGGCCCTTCTTGCACAGTGCATTTGAATTAGCCAACCAGTCCAGTTTGTTGTTGAGGTGAACCCCCAGGTATTTGTATGAACTGATGTATGTACTGACGATGTCAATGACAATGTCAATTACACTAAGATTAAATATGTTAATTGACACTGTGATGTCATAGAATGAGATATTGACACCAGATTTTGTACACATGTTAAGGGCTGTAGCCTTTATGTGTCAAACCCTGTGTCATTTGGGCCAGTGGTTATGTAGAAAATGTTTGAAGTTTTCTCAAAATTTTCACTGTACAGAGAAATCTGTCCTGACGGACATTATGGGTCCAAGAGGCAAAACATTTTCACATAAAGAATAAGGGCTATACAGCAAGTTTCAGAAATGTTTATCATTTCTGATAAACAGAAATGATACACGGCACCTATGGGCGAAATCACCCTAGATTTTTTGTAGACCTGCTCACTGGGAATGTAAATATATTGGCAGTTACATTGTGAATACCTCACTAGGACTGTGCGCAGTCCTGAGAGGTATTCACAGCACACGTACCGCCGACCCCAGTGACCAGTGATTCACGGGCAACTATGCCTCCAACACAGTGGCAGGTCTTTGTTGTTCAACCATGGGTGTTTTTTTTGTCTCAAAACACACACACACACACATCCACGCACGCACAGAAACACAAACATACACACACAGACAGACAGACACACACACACACACACACACACACACACACACACACACACACACACACATCCACGCACGCACAGAAACACAAACATACACACACAGACAGACAGACACACACACACACACACACACACACACACACACACACACACACACACACATTCACACACACTGGTTTAATTGTAGATGGCGTTATCCACTGAGCTACTGCCTCCCCCAAATGGGGGGGGGGCATAGGTAGAGGATGGATGTTATGCAGGGTTCAGGTGAACTCTGAACAAGTGAGTCTTGAGTCTCTTCCGGAAGATGGGGAGTGACTCCGCAGTCCTGACATTGGCAGGGAGCTCATTCCACCACTGCGGTGCCAAAACAGAGAAGAGTTGTGAATTTGTCATCTGACCTTTTCCTCCTTTTAGTGATGGAGGTACCAGTCGACCAGCTGAGGTAGTTGAGCGGAGTGCTCGAGCAGGGGCGTGGGGTTTCACTAACGCTTGGAGGTAGGTAGGGGCAGTTCCATTAACAGCTTTGTAGGCCAGTACCATCATCTTGAATTTGATGCAAGCCACTACAGGGTGGTGTAGACCACCCAGTGGTGGTCATGGAAGAGGGGGGTCAAGTGGGAGAATTTGTGTTGGTTGAACACGAGGCATGCATCTTGGTTCAATGATGACTTAACAGTCATGATCGACCTTCATTAACCGATTAAAAGGTGTTTTTCTTGGCTAATGTCAGCTTGTTTGGTGACTACATTGATACCTGTCTGCAAGTTTGCTGAACAGACTACGGCGATAAACAAACTAATATAATATTACGTACGTTGAATTGTGCCCAATACCTCACATCTCCCATTATCTCCTTCTCTTCTCATCCTCTTCTGTCCCCTCATCTCCTGCTTCTTCTCCTTTGATCTTCCTCTCCTCTCTAATCTTGCCATCCTCCTCTACAGTTATCTCCTTTTCCTCTCCCATTATCTCCCTAATTTCTTACTCCCTTTTCTGACTGAAATCTGTGATGCCCTTATTTTACTGAACTTTGTATTTTATTGAATTTTTTTTCTTTGATTTTCATTCCATGTTGGAACGGGCCTCATCCAATACATTTCATTGTACAGTATGACTGTAAGTGATGCTGCACATTTGATAATAAACGACTTGAATCTTGAATTGAATCTAATCTTCTCACCTCTAATCTCTCTATCCTCTCATCTAATCTGACTCCCATCCTCTACCCTTATTTCTTTCTTATCTCCACATCAAGCTATACCTGTTTTATGCATATTGATAATCTTTAATTGCTATTACCATGTTACATGCTATCTTTTTTGTTTATTTATGTATTTCACTGTATCTGCTCCCAGAGCAGACATAGGTGTTACCTTACTCTTTTTATATATTTATTATTATAAAAGTACAATTTAATTCAAATTAAATATAGGCAGAGAGGTGCAGCACACAGTTATTGTGGATGTTATTGTCTTTGATGTGAAGTCTTGAAGTCTGAAGTGATATCACTCTACATTTATGAAGTAACATCTTTCTATAATTCCCTCACATACAACATTAACACACTTATTATTATTTTTATTTTATTTTTTACAGATTTCGTATATTGCTATAGAGAATGTAGTTACAGAAATGTTCTATTGGCAGAATTTGAAGTTTGAAAAGCTGCATCAGGTTGAAGACCAAAAATGTACGACTTTCAAAATACTTATTTGAAACTGAAGACGTTAGTCATACAGTAGAGCTACAATAGAAAATAGGAAATCCCATCTGTAGAGCCATAAATTAGCCTGATAATCTCCCAAATTAACTGTTAATAACCGGTTAATGAGGGCTGTTGTGGCATAGACAAACTAAACAAAACTGACATTGATAGTAGGAATCATATTTAGAATCTTTTAAACAGACATTAGCTGTTTAAAAGTCAGTCAGCGCTTCATGGGGTAATGTTACACAAATCGTTAATAGTTAGTTAGCTAACAATGTCCCTAAAATATCAAGTGAGCTCACACTAAACCTGTCCATCAACAACGTTGCACAGCATGTCATCTTAATAGTTCCTTTGTAATCTACATTGATTGTGCCATGACAGAAATTGCATTTACATAATGTCTAACAGTTACAAAATACCAAAATATTTTTTATCTGATACTTGGGAGCTGTTGGCAGTGTTCGGGACTCAGTGTCGGAAGTGAACCAGTTCTCCTCAGCGATGTTATGTATTTTGTGCTTATAATTCATTTGTCGGATTATTTGACGGATTGTTTCTCTCTTTGAGGGCTCATTCACACCAAATCAGCCGTTAGATGCTGCTCTGGTGTGAATGAATTGGTGAAAACACCCGTTCAATCATTAATTTGAATGGGGTAGTGCGTTTAAGCTGTGGCGGTGGGGGCTGCATGGGGTTGTTAATAAAGATGCAGCCGCCCTGCTGCGAAAAGTTGAGACAGAATCAACTTTTGGAGAAACACAACCCTATGTCATGCTACAGTGGCCAATCCCGTAAACTGGCCATCAGATTAGAAGACGATAGGAAGAAGAACCTTTTTTACCATGTTAACATGATTTGTTAGCATTGTACCATTCTGCTGTTTACTGAGCATCTGTGATGGAAGAGAGAGAGACTGATTACTGCTGTGTTGTCCTTTCCATAACTGTAAAACACTGCCATGAGGGAGTGGATAAAGTTCACAACATGACATCACACAAATGGGCCATGTGATGTGAAAAAGTTATCACATGTGATATTATGCCCCTTGAGACCGGCTATCAAGTCCAACACAACATGCATGCCCTGGTTTTTTTCTGGCCTTCCAGTAACAGGTTTCCCGTGTAAACCTACATATTCCAGGCGTAGCTGCTCCATACATTACTTTGGAATGGGGAACAGGTGTTATACGTTTAGTCTGGAAGGTGTGGTTCACATGGGGGGATAGGCACATAAGCGTGGGAAAGAGGTGGGACGAGGAGACATAAAGCTACATATAGGGGGCCTGTGAGAAGATATGATACATTTTGTATCGGAAAGTGTGGTTCACGTGGGGGGATAGGCACATAAGCGCGGGAAAGAGGAGACACCTAATTGTTCATTCTGAAAGGGGTTCACGTGGGGTGGTGTGTGTGTGTGTGTGTGTGTGTAGGTGTGTGTGTGTTTCAACAATGCGCTAACACATTTTACATTTAGGGCATTTAGCAGACGCTTTTATCCAAAGCGACTTACAAAGAGTACATTTGTCATAAGAAGGTAGCACGATGCTTAGCCTGCTTACTCTCCACCTTTAGGATGGGTCAAATGCAGAGAACAACTTTCGTTCCCGTATCAAAAAAAATACTGAGAATGACCAATAAAGATCGAAAGGTCCGTTCTTCTTCTTCTTCTTTACCAACCTGATGGATTAACACAATCTAGGGTCACCCATTCATTTATGACCAGGAACACCACAGGTGTTACAAAGTTGACTAAACCACTCAAAATTCAATGAAAGTGGTGATCAGCAATTGTATATGTTCAAATGCCTAGTGTTGAGGATATCATAAGGCCTTGAGACAATTAAATGTAAAACACAATATTTATGATTGACGAAAGCAGATTTGACCCGAACATGACAGAAAGGTTAACATTAAATCATGAAAACCTATTATAGTACCACCCCCAAATTGATTAATAACCCCGCATACTATGACCCCTTTAAAATCTCAGCGTCTGAAACCAAGCTGAAACAGGGGGTTCACGTACACGTTGAGCAATTCTGACGTAGGTTTGCGACATCGTGATAGAAACGATATACACTGTTTTATATACAAATATTTATTTTACAATATGTATCGTAATATCGCACAGCCCTACCCACTGTTTATATTATGAATACTCAGGCTCACCTCTTTTGCATGTAAAAAAAAGAAATAATTACACGTTAAAGCCGATTAAACGCCTACACGCCAAGGTTTTAGTGACTCTGATTATTGAGTTATATTATCATTCTATTATAGGCTGATTTGTTGAGTATTGAGTCTTTTATTTTGAAGAAAGAAACACCAGCTGCGTATTTCCTGGTCCCTGCAGCTTTGTCGGGTGGCCAAATTAATTTAAGTACGTTCGGTTCGTCGTAAGCAAAGAAGGTGGTATCGAAAGGTGAGTAATCTATCGAAATACCCCATCTACCTTTAATGGCAAACAATGCTCGAAACTGAGATCACTTGGGGTAATAATCTTACCTCAACTCCTCTTTTGAATGGAACAGTGGTGCAAATAACTGTTAGCTAGGGGCAGTAGTTTGGGCAGCTAAGGGGAGGATTTTTCTTATATTAACTTTTACTTAGTTTGTGCTAGGAATAGGTTGTTATATATTGCCCTGCATAAGAAGATCAATGTGAATTTGTTGTCGCCTATAGCTCATATACAACGTGATTTATATAAATAGATATTTCAGTACCTTTTATCCTTATTTAAAGGGGTACATTATAATAATGTTGCCTGACAAAGATGGCCCAAGTGGCGGAAGCGGCCAATGCTCTGCCCATGGTTCCGCTGGGGAGGACCCCTCTGTTTCCCTGTTCAGAGAATACCTCCGCCTCAAGACCGTACATCCAGAGCCCGATTATGGTAATTTTCCTTTTCACTGGCCTTTAGAAGTGTTTGCTATTTAGTGTTTTTGTTATAAATATATTTATCTGTGAAATAAGATATATTAAAGCCACATAGCGAAGAAAGTTAATCAACACATTTTTACATTTTATTTACTGTATATATTTTTAAGTAAATACATTTTCAGAAATGTATCTAACTTCCTTGGTAAAAAGTTGGGCATCTAAGTAACTGTTGATAGTTAACACATTAGAACTATGGTACTTGAGGCATCAGTTCAGTCAATAAATCTTAATAGGACACTGTAGGGGCAGTAACAGGTTACTCATCAGCTGCTTTGAGTCTGCACGTTTTTCTTTATGAGTGTGTCATAAACATGAAAGCCATTGATTTTATGCAAGGAATTAAAACTTTTAATTTTACCTGTCAGAACACCAGATAGATGTATCTAACTGCTCGGACGTAAATGTTGGCCTAATTCTAACTGCCATGTTTTAACATTATATTTTGAAAAGGGAGAGGTGGGGGTTACAATCTGCAACCTTACTGCTAGATGCCACAAAATCCTACACACTGCACCTTCATTTTCTGTGGCTTTAGTACAAAGTACTACCAGTGCAGTGCAGCTATTGCCCTGTCTTGTTCTCTATTAAGAGCTGCTTCATGCTTATGCTTCTACAGATGCTGCCCTTCATTTCCTGGACAGAATTGCTGAGGAGCTTGACTTGCCTGTAAAAAAGATTGAGGTGTGTCCAAGTAATTTTCTACATTGTCCCCCTGCCCAGATCATCCAATATAATAATATATAATATATACTGAATGAACATACAAAGGGAAAATAAACCTATACTTTTGTCTGCAACCTTTCAGGTTTTTCCTGGCAGAGTGTTGACCATCATGACATGGGAGGGAACGAATCCTGCTTTAAAATCCATTCTGTTAAATTCACACACAGATGTTGTGCCCGTCTTCCAAGTATGCCATGTCAACAGTCTCCAAATCCAAATCATGTTACTTTACATTCACAGGATGGGAATATAATTTCCAACTTTTTTTTCTCCCCAGGAACATTGGAAGTATGACGCATTTACAGCAGTCAAGGATACAGAGGGTAACATTTACGGTCGAGGAGCGCAGGATATGAAGTCTGTATCTATACAGTAGGTATAATCTGACTATGGCTCTTCATAGGCTTATCACGCAGCCATACAGGGAATGTTGCATCATCTAGTCATCATCATCATTATCTAGGGATAATATTATGTTAATTTGCTAGAACTCCATGAAGTCATTTTGTATAACATTTTTAAGCAGATATTATGACACAATATAACACAATTATATGACACAATTTTGACATTTTCATTTTCCTTGCTTTTTTTCTGTTACAAGGTATATCCAGGCAATTCGAAGACTGAAATCAGAGGGCAGAAAACTAATGCGCACTGTCCATTTAATGTTTGTTCCTGGTAAGACCTTACACTTTTTGTGTTTTTGTTATTTTCCATTCCATTCAATATGAATACAAATTACGGTGATGCAGTTGTTTGGGGGTTAATTATTAAAGTGCACGTTGCACTTTGTGTTTTGTAGATGAAGAAGTCGGCGGTCATAAAGGAATGGAAACCTTTGTGACTCACCCAGAGTTTCAGAAGTTAAACATTGGCTTTGCACTCGATGAAGGTTGATTTTCTTTTCTTTTCTTTAAGGAATTAATAAACAACTAAATTAAATCAGAGTACCTTTCACTTTAAAACACTTCTGGGGTCATTTTCACACCAACCTAGGCTTTTGTGTGCACCCCAGACAGTTTTTAGGTTGCTTGATTCTATATTGCCATTGCCATTTTATTATCCCCAGTGGTTACACCAGGTCACTGTTGTGTATAATGTGTGTTGGAATTAGGTCTGGCAAGCCCTGGGGAAGCATTCACAGTGTTCTATGGAGAGAGGAACCCCTGGTGTAAGTACAGTAGAATAAACACTGTCCACAATCCCAGCAACTCACTGTTCTTCTTTACTCTATGTAGGTCTTGTAGTTGTACCTTAAATACAACTTTGGAATTGTTTCAGGGATCACAATCCATTGCCCAGGCAATCCAGGCCATGGATCTAGGTTTGTGGAAGACACAGCTGCAGAGAAGCTGGTAAGATTTTTCTTCCTGAAACAGCAGTGGAATGGATTCTATGTTGATGTGCTCTGTGTAAAAACATGAAGCCATGTATTCTGTTTCCGCCTACTTTTAGAGAAGTATCATCAACTCTTTCATGGACTTCAGAGAGAAGGAAAAACTAAGGTGAGGGATATATTAAAAAAATGTGTAACATAAGAGTTAAAGGGACAAGTGCCATGATGCTGCCATTTTATAGTCTTCTACACAGGGCAAGCACACCCCCTGTAGTAACTACAAGTAAAGTAGATTTTACTTCTGCAGTAGTAACATAATACAATTCATCAGGTTTAGGGTGTAATTGAATTTATGGGGTTGTTGGTATTTTTTTTTTGCCATCAGCATGTACTCCAGATACTGTATATCTAGATAATTTTACTTAAAGAAAACTTTAGACCTTGCAGGGTTTACCACAAAAAAACTGTTTACTGGAGGAGGAAATGCTTCCCAGAAAGACACAAGCAATAGCGTAGGGCTGTACTCTAAAGAGTGAATTGACTCAAATTCTCAACAATTGTGGGTTCAAACGAAATTGATCATGTGCATTATAATAATAACCAAATCAAACGGGTTATAGAGGTTGCTGTAGGCAAGATTTCCCAAGTTTCTCTGGCAGAGAGAGTGTGTGTGTGTGTGTGTGTGTGTGTGTGTGTGTGTGTGTGTGTGTGTGTGAGGTGCATCTCAATGAATTAGAACATAATCGAAAAGTTCATTTATTTCAGTAATTCAATTCAAAAAGTGATATACTCATATTAAATAGATTAGATAGATTGATGCAATACACACAGACATATATATTGCAAGCATTATTTTTTTATAATATTGATGTTTTAGGCTTTTAGGCTAATGAAAGCCCAAAAGTCAGTATCTCAGAAAAAGTTGATTATTAAATAAGAAAAATATAAGTATTTTTAATACAGAAATGTTTGCCTACTGAAAAGTATGTCCATGTACTGTACAGTATATGCACTCAACACTTGGTCGGGGCTCCTTTTGCACGAATAACTGCATCAATGTGGCGTGGCATGGAGGCTATCAGCCTGTGTCACTGCTGAGGTGTTATGGAAGCCCAGGTTGCTTTGAAAGCGGCCTTCAGCTTGTTTGCATTGTTGTCTCATCTTCCTCTTGACAATACCCCATAGATTCCCTATGGGGTTTAGGTCAGGCGAGTTTACTGGCCAATCAAGCACAGTGATATCATGGTCATTAAATTGGTACTTTTGGCAGTGTGGGCAGGTGCCAAGTCCTGCTGGAAAATTAAATCTCCATAAAGCTTGTCAGCATAGGGAAGCATGAAGTGCTCTAAAATATCTTGGTAGACGGTGCGCTGACTTTGGACTTGATAAAACAGTGGACCAACACCAGCAGATGACATGGCTCCCCAAATCGTCGCTGACTGGAAACTTCACACTGGACCTCATGCAACTTGGATTCTGTGCCTGTCCACTCTGGGACCTTGAACTCCAAAAGATGTGTAATATTTACTTTAATCTGAAAAGCGGACTTTGGACCACTGAGCAACAGTCCAGTCCTGTTAGTCCTGTCTCTTTACAGACAGACAGACAGACAGACAGACAGAAATACTTTAATGATCCCTGAGGGAAATTGCATTCGTTACAATACTCCAGGGGAAAAAAGGTGACAGACACTCTACGTATAGTAGAGTGTTAGAATATATAAATATAAAATAAAAACCTATAAGCAATATACAAAAAAATATATATATAAAATCTGAAAAAGAATATACATAAATGTACATGCATCTAGGCATACACTATATAGGTAATAGCATACACAAAGATGACACCCAGGTAAGACACTTCTGACGTTGTATATGGTTCAGAAGTGGATTGACACAAGGACTGCGACGGTTGTAGCCCGTGTCCTGTATACGTGTGTGGTGTGTGGTGGCTCTTGATGCACTGACTCCAGCCGCAGTCCCAGTCTCACTCCACCCCCAAGGCTCTCAAGGCTGTGGTTATCCCTGTTGCTTGTGCACCTTTTTCGACCACACCTTTTCCTTCCACTCAACTGTCCATTTATATGCTTGGATACAGCACTCTGTGAACAGCCAGCTTCTTTAGCCCTTTTGTGGCTTACCCTCCTTCTGGAGGGTGTCAATGACTGTCTTCTGGACTGTCAAGTCAGCAGTCTTCCCCATGATTGTGTAGCATTGTGTAGAGTTAATTAGCTGATTTAAGTGTGACCCCATGAGTCTGCAATATTTAACTTTCTGAGATACTGACTTGGTTTTCATTAGCTTTAAGCCATAATAATCCAACTTAAAATAAACCAGGACTGCAAGCAGTGACGAAAGGTATTCACAGCCCACGTACCGCCGCCCCCAGCGACCACCCTTTTCACAGGGATTACGGGGGCACAGCTTTTCTTGAGGAGAGGCTTCCGTCTGGCCACTGCCATAAAGCCCAGATCGGTGGAGAGTTGCAGTGATGGTTGTCCTTCTGCAAGTTTCTCCCATCTCCGCACAGGAAGAATTATGGAGGCCACTGTGCTTTTGGGAACATTCAATGCAGCAGATATTTTTTTTTGCCTTCCACAGATCTGTGCCTCGACACAGTCCTGCCTCCGAGCTCTGCAGGCAGTTCCTTCAACCTCATGGCTTTGTTTTTGCTCCGATATGAAACAATGGCCTTAAAGCGGGGCATAAAGAGAGCAGATCGCTGGTCAGCTTCTAGCAGTTAACACCACTAGACCCTCGGCAACTTGGGCCACTTAGTTTTCCTTTCACTTCCGCTGTAGATAGCATTATTGTGGACTTTGTGTGCTTTAAGGATATTAAAGCACACAAAAAAATACAAATCACAACAAGCTGGGATTACGCAACCACCTACTCCCACTGGTGAAAATTAGTCTCTCTGTATGGTATAAGTGCATTTGCGCTGTTCTACTATATTAAATGGTCTGGCACTTTTTCTATAGTAGACTGAAACGCATCATTCGCATGTATTTAAAATCAAATCAGTCAAATGCTTCAACATTCTCTTTGTCAATACAGATTTTGTCATTATCTGTTAATACCGTGCCTAATCTCTAAATGCTCAGTCTACCGCCAACTATCTGATTTCATAGATGTATCATAGATTATGGTATATTATATTTGGCTATATTATATTAGTATATTTAAGTATATTTAAACTATTTCTCAACAATATTTTCTGTTAAACTGAATACAAATGCTGACATCCACATTTAAGGATGGTAACATGACACGTCGATTGCCATCATATTGTGAAAATTGGTTTGGAGAGGTGGTTGTTCATTTAGCGAAGATGTGCCCCACCTATAGACAGCTCTGCATTTGAGATTTGTGCAAGTGACAAAACTGCATTGTCACTTAAATAAAATATCCACTGACTAGATATTTGTAGTGGTTTGAATCTTATCGGTTGCTTTGATGAGGATATTGCTGCATTCATGTGTAATTGAGGCTATAGAAATGTACTATGAAGTATTATATCAGTTGGGTCAAAGGTTGAAAGATTCTGGCTGCTTTAATTGATGTCAACATCAAAGGCGATCATCATGTATTGTCTTTATATCCACTTGATCTTTTTAATGAAATTTCATTCTAAGCTTCACACAACTGCAATATAGCGGGTTATTCCCGAGTGGGTATGCTTGGGTTTGCTCGGTATTTGAATAAGTTATCAAAATAAACTACAAAATGTAATTCCATGTGAGGAATTACTTGTGTGTAGGAATGCCCGTAATCATTGAGATACTCTACATTTAATTGAGGTGGGGATGGAACAGGAACCCGGTTGTGGAACACACAACCCTCTACCCATTGAGCTATGCCGCCCAGTTGACAGCCGGAAAGCAATTAGCAGAGTCAAACGTAACAATCAATGTTATCTGTATGATAGTTTTTAGCATTTTTATATCTATATATATTTTTATATTAAATATCTCAAAAAGTAAAGTTTACAAACATGTAAACTTTATAATACATAATACTTTGTAAGACCTTTGTAATACAGTTTGAATGAAATCTCGTGGTTCAGTCGTTTAGCTTCCATTAATTGCACAAATTTGGTGAGAAGAAGAAGAATAATATGACGAAAAGCGATATCTAGATTGTCCATTCCTATGCACAATAATGAATAAGGGTGATGATTGAATGGGAGGAAATATGAAACAGCACATATGAAAGTGAATCAATGTTTTGGCTCTATGTGCTTGTTTCAGTTGAAATAGGGTAACCAATTCACTTAGAAAACATTAACAACGCAGATTCAGATTTTAGATCTGACGATCTCAATACTTCTGCATAATGCCTATTATGATATAAACATTGTAAAAGTGGGAAAACAGTGGGAATGACATTGGTATGGTCTGTTGATGATGACGAATCAAAAGTGTTTTCTGTTTGTTTGGCAGGTTGAATATGAGCCAGTGTTTCACTCTTGGTGATGTCACTACAGTCAACATGACCATGGTGAAAGGAGGCGTAGCCTACAATGTCATCCCTGCTGAGATGGATGTGAGCTTTGACCTGAGAATACCTCCCACAGTTAACCTTCAGGTGCGTAACCTTCAGTTTCTTTAGTTAGGTATTCAGTGTATGTTAGAATGTTCTTCATAACCAAACCAGTGCATAGCCAAACTAGTGTTATTTTATTAAGGTTCAAATAACACACAATTTGGTATACATGATCTATGGATGATCAGAGAAGGGTTTTGATTGTTTAAGATGGCATAGTTATGGCAAATTAAAAATATGGTAATTATTGGTATGGTAATTATTAAGCTAACATTTTAAACATTAGCAATCACAAGTCCGCCTCCGAAGGTGTCAGGAACAGGAAACTTACCATGCACGTAGAGAACATATCCCTTAAAATGTGTGTATAGTTCTGTGTTGATATCTTTCCTATTTTCCTATAGCAATGGCCTTCCTTTCTTATCGTTCCATTCCGTCATAGTCAGGGGTCGCGTTAACCGAATATTTTCCGTCATTGACTGTTTTTTTAAAACGGTGACGGAAAAATCTAAGGGCCGTCCGTCATTTTGACAGATTGCAATTCACACCCCTGACCACTTGGTGGCGATGAGCATATTAATTAGCTCTTGTAGAAGAAGAAAAGTAGCAAAGACGAAAAGAAGAAAAATGTCACGGCAGTTGAGTGTCAGAAGTTCCTTTAAAAAGCCCAGGTCGGTATGTAGGTTTATATATTTTTTTAAGTAAAAAAAAAAAAAGTAACATTTTGGTCATGGTGAATGCGTTGGTATGAATTTAAACAAATTTGCATATCGTGACGTCACTGACTGGGTCTCCAACCAGTAAAAGTTTAGTTGTCTCCTTGACATCAGTCAACACGGTCACTGTAAGACTCGAGGGGAGAAGGGATGGGTAAAGATCTGGACACAGTTCTTCCAGAACTTCGTGAACTTCGCCTGAACCCGTATAACTTTGAACGGTGACCGCGAACATTTTCTTTACTGCAGCCACAGCCACAATAACAGACAAGTGCAAACCATTGATGAAATGAAGCGAATATAAAAGAAAGAACGTAGCCAACCGGCAAGTTGGTTGGACTAAAAGGGAAAAAAAAAAATATTTGGGTCGGTCCTAAATTGACAGGGTCGGTCGGGTTACGGCAAACCAAAATATTTTTAAGGATGGCCTCACAGTCAGTTGTTTTTGTTACTGCGGGGAAAAAGATACATATTTTTCTGCTTGATGTGTGTATCCACGGTGTGGATTATTTGTTCAGCTTGTTTGGACTGAATATTAATAAAAAAATTATAAAAATTAAATGCTATTAAATATGTCATTATCATTTAAAAAATTAAAGTGACCGGTAAAAATTGATTATGACGGGATTTTTAAGACCGTCAGTCAAAATGACGATGAAAAAGTCTAGCGCAACCTCTGGTCATAGTGTCATTTACAGTACGTACAGCCCATCAGGCTACTGAACCGCTGAACTATACCTCAAACCCACGACACTTTATGTACAATATTTATATGCACATGCACTTTATACCTGCACATCTATATCTGTATCTTTAGATCAGGGGTCTCCAACCTTTTTTCCTCTGAGAGCTACTTTTACTAAATTAGAATAGCCGAGAGCTACTCATGTTTTATATGTTCTATTGTCATAGTTTATTTCAACCTAAACAAATGGAAGAAGCTTGTTTTGCCTGAACATTTACAAAATGTTGCTGTCCACAACTCACATTTTGCATTAAAACATCACGTTACGTATGTGAAACAAAACTCTGTTTCCCACTCTTCATGAAAATCGTATGTTTTTAGCCTCTTATTAGTACCTGCCGTGGCCATGGTTACTGCCCATCTCACATCACCACTGACTCATCAAGCTTGACAGCAGCACAACTGTTTGATTGACTACTAATTGGTAAATAATCATTTTGTGTAAGAAGGGTGCGGGACATCTATGAATTTGATTGGATATAATAAACCCTTTGGCGAGCTACTTGGAAAGGGGTTGGGAGCTACTGGTAGCTCGCGAGCCACCCGTTGGAGACCCCTGCTTTAGATCATAACAATTGCTACTTTTGTTTTATTCCATTGCTACTTTTATTTTGTTTCATCTCTTTGATTCATGTGTCCCTACCATGTTGGAACATGTCTCGTCCAAAACATTTCATTGTACAGTATGACTGTAAGTGATGCTGCACATTAGATAATACAACTTGAACTTGAACTCCAACTGCGCCACTTTATCCATAAAGGTCACAACATGAATTTTCTGAATTTTCTTCAAAAATGGCTTTTCACATCGCCTCCAAAGCTAATTGCCAAATATGAACCAGTCCAACTCTTAATAGATTCCCTATCTCCCAAATAATAAATTCAATTCAAACTGTTCTGAAACACCAATCCATATGGCCTCCAGGGACTCAAATGTAATTGGCACGAATGCCACGTTCACAAGAAATGGGCAAATCTCCTAAACAGTAAATCATGTTCACACCAAATGTTAGTCCCATGTCTAGAATCCACCCGAAAGGGGACAGCCAGAAGATTAACCACATCGTCCTCATGGGGGCGCTCTGATACCACTATTCACTAAAATAGAATGTGTCAATGAGCCAGAAGGTGGGATTGACTTTAGTTAATCACCATCAAACTAAATATGCAGAAAGGCAGATGGGTAAAGATTAATCAGGACAAAAATCGACCTAATAGGACCATAGAGGGCACTACAGTTGTTAGATGAGTAGTACACCATTAAGGCAGCCATATCCTACAGACTGTGTCATCGGAAGTCATGCATTATGTCATATTTATTGGACTCTGTACCCTATTATCCATATATATCCATATGAACCCTGTTTTCTGTTTGGTTCATGTAGATCGTGTAGGTGTATGTGCCAGAGTCAATGGAAAAAGCTGCTAAATTTGAAAAACATGCATTTATAAAAACATGTTAATATAAAAAGTTCTATGGTTTCAATCTAAACCACAGCCTCTCGCCAATGCTGGCTGGGCCTTAAAGTGGTATGCAAATAATTTTTCTAATGTCCATTTTGACAAGGGATTTTGCCACTGTTTATTTTAGAAAAATGGTTGTTTTTTAGAAACAAGTTCACAATTTCCTCCAAGTATGGAAGACACATGACTGTCAATGCATGTGTGTATGGATATGCTCAGATATGTTCAGACTGTGTTAGGGTGATCAGCCACACAATACCATTGTATAATATTCAGCAAGCTCACTATCATTATTATTATCATCATTATTATGTCAAACTGCACATCCCATTATTTAAACAAAACTTAAAATTGTATTTTTCTTCATTAGCTGAGTTTTTATTCTCTCAATGTCAAATGGCTAGATTTATTACCAACTCTTAATGAATTGTGATTACACATTTTGCGTTCCTCAAGAATGACTGGCCCTGCCATCTCCACTGTAAGCTAGCATTTGAAAGAGCATGTATAACACAAATCCATAGTCTTGCTAATGCTACAAAAGATTGGCACAAAAAAAAGTTTTTGGATTGGAATTACTTGATCATATGTAAATTATGCAAACATTTTAAATACACCTTCCAGGAGTTTGAAAAGCAGATCAAGCTGTGGTGTGAAGAAGCAGGCGAAGGAATCACCTATGAGTTTGCTCAGGTACCTCGTCTCACACTTTCTTAAACTGTCTCTGTACATTGTTCAAATAGTGGAATTGTGTTTGACATCAACCCCCTTTTGCAGAAACACATGAACCAGAATGTAACTTCTACAGAGGATAGCGATCCCTGGTGGAATGCTTTCAGCACTACCTGCAAAGCAATGTCAGTTTACAGTTTGCTCATGTAACACATTGTACTGATTAATGGATCTAATGGGCATGTTTACTTCTTTTTTCCTCTGGAAATATAGTAATGGCTAATGGCTGTGTTTTATGTGCAGGAATATGCTCTTGGAAAAGGAGATATTTCCTGCAGCCACTGATAGCCGTTTTATCAGAGCAGTAAGTATCAAGAATCGTTGACTTTAAGGTGCATTAAAGGTATAATATGTACATTTCCATATTGAAATATCTAAAAAAGAATGGCTTGCAAGTTGCTTATGCCAGTCTGATATATGATTTTGACCATGGATTAAGGCCTACTACTAATGATTTAATTCACCTCATAACAATTGCTACAGCTGTATGGGTAGTCAACTCATCTAATGGTAAGTTAGTAAGCGTTACTTTAGCTAACATTACTTCAGAATATTTTATTAGAATGATATTACACAAACTAAATGACGTATGTAAATGTAAACTAAATGTATTGGGAATAAAACATGAATACATTACCTTGTCCATGAACATGATTTCTGACATTTTCATCTTAATCAGAAGAGATGGATATCAGATACATTTTCACTGGCAAAGGTGGTCAAGACAACAACTCCCCAACAGACAACAGATCCTACGCTACTTCATAGTGTCATCAAACTAAGCATTTTGTTTGATGACACTGAAATAGCATAGGATCTGTTGTCTGTTATTGTTTTGATTGATAGACCCCTAGCAGCAGCACATATAACACCATTAACAACTACATTTACCCCTGTTTCTTAAATTTTATTGCCTCTGAACTACACAAGAAGGGAAGACCTCTATGTTTCTTTGTGTACTAACTAGGGAGCAGGATGGTGTTGCCAATTAGCCATCTGCAGGCCTTAGGGGTGGCCTGACCATCAATATTATTTTGCCCCCAGATAATTTGAGTGATGTTACAAAAACAAAAACAAATGTAGTAATTTATTATCTATCGTCTAAAAATGACCTGACTTGAAATCAACTTTCAGGCTATGTTTTCATTCTAAGCCTACAAAGAAAAAACATAAATGCGCGCGCCTAGTATAGGGTTCATATTGGTGTTCTTGTAGCGGCAGCTTATGACACACTTATAACACACTCAATGTGTTAAATAAATGTAATCTAAAATAACTCCCTGGACCATGGGTTTTTCAGTGTCGCACTGATTTAATTTCCTATATCATATTAGGCAAAGTGAGAGCTGTTGCCCCCAGACTGGGCTGCTATGGGCAAATAAACTGGGTTGTTTTGTTGTTTTCCGGTTTTGTCAACAGAATGGAAAGATGTAAAAACTGAAAAACATATTTTTTGTTGATCAGGGTTAAACCCCAAAACAGAAAAAGAGAATAACAAAGGAGCAGTGGTTTGGTTTATGACCATAATGAAGGGAAGCAGAACACAGCGAAGAATAATTTATTTTGTTTCCCAACCACCAAGACTAGTTTCTGTGTCGTTACAGTCTAGTTCCTGACCGAACACCTGTTGTGGTTCACCAACCAGGTTTGGCCAACCAGGTGCTCAGCGGGAGGTAATCATGTATAGGTGGTAACCGGTGCTCTTGGATCAGGAGGAAAATATCAAAAAGGAAGGAGGATCCAGACACTCGAGCGGAGGGTGAAGATTAAAAAGCCTTTTATTTACTCATGACTTAAAAAATAGGATGCCAACATGTTTCGAAGCAAAACTTCTTCATCAAACAATCAGCATTCATCCCTTATGTAGACCCAGGTGATAGGACACCGGTGCACCCAATACATGCCTGATTTGTCAATTGAATCAATTAGTCAATCAGGGCCGATAATGTGACACAGACCAGAAAAGAGGAATAAAGCCTACACAGTAGGCCAAAAAGAAAAGAAACATAGGGTAAACATGTAGATGCCTAT
>OMKI01056379.1:84023-115594 GCA_900302315.1 Phycis blennoides
GCCGATAATGTGACACAGACCAGAAAAGAGGAATAAAGCCTACACAGTAGGCCTAAAAGAAAAGAAACATAGGGTAAACATGTAGATGCCTATACAACACTAAATGGAATAAGTAGGCTAAACAAACAATTCAAAGAAAACTGTCAATGTCCTCATTAAGACCAGGGTTATTCAAAGCATCGAGACAATGTATATTAAGAGTTGAAAAAAGGTAAGCTTGCATCTCAAGTAGCTGTAATGCTGGTTGAACACAAGCTTTTACTAACTTCAACATTGTCAATGGACTAATTCTGTCCGCCGATGGCAGACAGAGCCACAAAGCCATAAACGAGTGTCCAGTAATGAGGTTTGCTGGTGAGTTGATCGGCAGCTGAGAGTTTTCACACGCCGATGCTATCCATGACAATAGACTGTCGCCTGGACCTTTATTCCAAAATCGCATGATGCAGAAGTCATCACTCCATCTTCCCTGAAACATCCTGATTTTTGTTTGGTTTTATGATCATACTGTACCCTAAAATAATAGAATTGGCACCCAGTGGTTAAAAATAGTATTAAGTATTAAGTACTAAATAGTATTAGTTATTTTTCAAATCCCAAATTGTTACCCCCTATTTCCAGGTACTGGGGAACACATCTTGTTTCCCAGTACCTACATATAAGTATTGGTACGTACCTTATTGGTACATCGTTAACACAAAATATTACACCATAACTCTGGAGTAATTACGCTGTAGGGTGCGGGCTGTAAAATGTGTTCTGCTTCGCTACATTTACGGTCACATAAAAAAACACTCCTTTGTTTTTAAGTTGTTGTTTTAAAACACAAAAACAAATTAAAAACTGCCGTTTATTAATTTTTTTGTTTCGGTTTTGAAATAATGTTTTCAACATTCACTAATTCAGTTTAAAGAATTAAAGTTGCAGATATTCGGAATACAATATATTAAAATATTAAAAATATGGATTGTGTGCAAGAAATTGTAACTGAAGTAGCAGGGTATTCCAAGGTCAGGCCTAAGCAATAAAGACTGAATGCAATCAAACCGACTGCTGGCCTATCAGAGTGGGGTCTGTCCACGCTCTTACAGGCCAGCAGCCAGTTTCATTACATTAAGTGTTGATTGCTTAGGCCTGTCGTTGGAATACCCTGCTACTTCAGTTTGAATTTCTATCACTTGTTTTTTGTGATTATATTAGGGTATTTTAACCGCTGAAATATGAGCCGTATTTTGACTATCTGCACTTGGAATTTTGTATCTGAATTAGAGAACATTGAAATAAAAAAAATGTAATTGTGTTTTTCAAAATAAAGGCTGAATAATGCCTAATTAATCCAGGTTAGGATAGATAATGTGAAATTAATCTTTCTGTTATTAGGTTTTGTATCAGGCTACTGTTTAGTACTGATGTAGGCTATCGGTAGCATGAATCAATGAATCAATTTGATAGTTTAACATGCTCAATTGACAACACATACAGCTTTTTCAGCAGGAGGGTGAATTTCTCCTCGTATTTGTAGAATGATATAGTTTTAACGGAGCAAACCACACGGAGAACATTCTGGATGTATTTTTTTCACTCACTTCAAAGTCTCAAGTCTAATTTGAAAACATTAACATTTTGTGTCTGTCTGACAAGGCTGTGTACTTTAGACTTTACCCTACAAAAGGCTGAAAAAAGGCACAGAATCGCAACTTACTTGCCAACCCCTGGTGCAGAGGGTAGAGTTTTCAACACGTCAACCGGTTGTGTGGTCCAATCCCCAATCTCCCTGTAGCCATTCTTGAGCAACATGCTAAATGACTAGTAGTACATACTTACTAACACTAACTAACTTGTCTCTCTCTTGAATCTAGGTGGGTATTCCAGCGGTTGGCTTTTCCCCAATGAACAGGACACCCATCCTGCTACATGACCACAATGAGTTCCTAAACGAGCAGGTCTTCCTGAACGGTATTAAAGTGTATGAGCAACTCATTCCGGCTCTTTCTAGTGTTCCTGCCTTCCTTGAGGAAACTTTAGCCCTTTCTTGAACACCTTTCTCACCCTAATACACTGTCAACTCAACTTGAAAAACTAGTAGATATTGCCAAAGAATAAGGCATGCAGTCCTGCATTTATATATAGGATATGCTTAATTCACGCTAAGCTTTAAAAAAAAAAAATATGGTACTGAAATGATTGTAATACTCAGGACACGTGTGTGTGTGTGTGTGTGGTGTGTGTGTGTGTGTGTGTGTGTGTGTGTGTGTGTGTGTGTGTGTGTGTGCGTGCAGTGCGTGTGTCAGGAACTACTCTGCAACTGGTGTAACACTGATCAACTTGGCATTGCAGGTTGTCTGTATGTGAAAGCAGTAATATAATTTGCTATTTGAATAGTGGGTCTTAATACATAATAATTTCACATAGGGAAGAAGACTAATCAACTATCTATCTTTAATCAAGCCTTTTGTTCACCTTTTGTAATTGCAGTGTTATTTTGAGACATTTTATGATGCGTTTTAATAAAATAATTAATCTTTTCTGAAATTGTCTATTGTTTCCCCCAACCCAACTGAGGAGAAGAAGAAGAGTTGTCTCAATAGAAAATTATACAAATTTAAAATAACCTTGATCATAAAATTTGAAATGAAGCAATGCATTACATAGGCCATCTCAAGCAGATGCTCCATTTCTCCAGGGGGTAATGTTTAAAGTTATTTGAATGGTGTGTAGAGCAATGCACTGTGGTTGTCCTCCCTTTGGAGTTGCCATCTGATTTACAGCATATCCATTTCTAATTGGCATTAGCAGGGAGACTGCAGTCTAATTACAGAGTCCTCTGAACCTTCAGGACTTGACAGCAGCATTAACACTTCAAGCCAGTCGTCAGGAAGACTACAAGCCAACTTCTTGAGGAGAACCGCATGTGGTCCATACTGGTTCAAGTCAAGAACACAGTCAGTCACAGCAGCCCCCCACATTTTAAAGTATCCCCACACTCTGCCTAGACTACAGCAGAGCAATATTTAGGTTTTATTTTATACATCCCCTCCCATGTAACCCTGTCTGTTTCATAAAAACTGAGTAAACACCAAATAGTACTCCAATACTGGTGTAGGCAGGTGGAAAGATATGCTGATGTTTAGGATCAACACAATCTTTAAAATAAGCAGTGTTTGTCTGTTATAAAGGCTTAATGACTATTGAAATAACGATAATACATTAATTGCTAACCTATTCATACATGGTACCTTCCGGAGAGGCCTTGGGTATATACCATTTAACTTGAGCAAATTTAGTCATTTCAGGCTTTCTATGATTTCTAGATTTCTATGAAATTATTATATATTAGCGTCCACCCTGCTTAAATTTGGCCATACCTCTAGGACTATTCGGTTTGCCATCGTATGGCCTCATCGTCGTATTGCTATCTATCATCTTGTCTGTAGAAACGTGAGCGTGCCTGCATGTACCACGGATGAAAGCGATAGTGTGGGCGCGCGAGGCTGAGCGGCTCTCTGCAGTGTCTTGGAAGCTGCATTAGAGCATCGCTAGCGGTCAACGATGATTTCACGTCCAATGCCAACGTTTGTTGTATCGATATGACAAGAGAAAACGTAACGACCATGGCAATAAACTAGCCGTCATATTTGGATAATCGTATTGCCTTTCTTTCTTTTAAGGAGCTCTTTATTTTAAGCTTCGAAGCCCCGTGACTAGAATTTTTTTAATGGAAAATGGCGATAGGTACACAGTCTTGCAGCGTCGTCTGCTTGGTTGCAATCCAGATTTTGATTCTGTTTGCATCACGGCCTGGATCCGAGGCGCTAACGTTCCCTCAGCAATACACGTAAGTGTATCACATTCCTTAATTGATAATATATTGGTTGCATAGAAGGAACTTCAGTTTTTCGTTAAAGTAACACTTGTATCATACAACACTTCCTTCATGTCACTCATTTTACTTTCGTTGCGTTATATAATTTGACAGAAAAAAAAAACAATCGTGTGTCTATTTAAGGACTATACGTCCACTACGGTTGGCGATACCCTACTAGGCTCGCATGAACGTAGATAAGACAGTTCGAACTGCAATGTTTTTTCTCGGTTCAGTATGTGAAGTTGTTATACAATGTGTAATGATTGATTTCTGTTGGGCGTTAAGCTCTGACAGCATTAAGCTGTCAGAGCTTCCGAAGTGACGGGACGCCGGGGCCCCAGACCACTTTGAAAACATGAATTCACAACATCTCTGGCTACATTTTTCTGAGATGAGACAGGCCCAATGTATCTCGGTTTCATTTCTTCGAACATAAACGGATTTAGCCAATTCAATGTTACTTAGCCTACCAGCCCCGTTTGGCTTTCAAGGAAACAAGAAAGAGGTTGTAGTTGTATTGTTGAAGTAGTTTCATTTCTCAAGTCTAGCCTTTTGCTTTGTCGAGGCCCAGTTGTTTTCAAAATCAAACAAAATAGCTGTCTTCCCATTCTAAGATTACTAAAATAAATGTTTGGTAGTTACCAGGCTCCCTCTCATTACGTATGGATAGGTAAACTTAATCACGCCATGAAGACTATCTTACCATTGCCGTGTTCTTTAAGAATGACTCCCGAATCTGACTACTTTTAACTCACTTTATTTTATGATTTATCAGTTCAATAAACAGCAAAGGAGGGAATGAGTACTAAAATACGCGTAGAGATACACCCAGCTTCGTATCCACGGATGCTCTGCCTAGAGTGTTCTGCCTAGCCTATATTGTGCCTGTTCAGGGTCTTTATACGTACAGAGGAATTTGCTTTAGAGATAGGTCCTACTCCCCATTTCACATGGCCTTGGGTGTCCATCTGTTTTTAATTGTTCGTGTACGAATCTTAGTCAGTAGGCTACAGTATATGTCTGCAGAACACCCGTGATATTCCGCAGGATCACATGTATAATCTTTTACTGTCATGGCACATTAATCAGTAGACCTACATTCTTAACCTAGCACACCTTATTGCATAGCTTGTCATGATTGGTACATTCATTGTTTTTTTTTTATATACTTCACACCATAACAAGACTTATACAGCTGCACTGCATACCGTTACTAATTTAGAATAATAAGTTACATATTTTCAAATGATTATATTGATAATTATCGCTGTTGCTAACCTCATTAGTCTTTGCAGCTGGCATGTACAACCGCTTTGCACTCACGCGGCTGGAGGTAGAGGAGTTCACCATATGGTCGTCTTGGCTTAGAGACTTCTGACCAATTCCAGCGGTGCATGCTAGCTTAATTTACCAATTCGAATAGGGATCTATAAATCATGGAGCCGTTTATTTTATCTGTGTGTAGGTGTGTACTATGATGGGAAATGTGTGTGTGACTGTAGGGGTATGTTTTTGATTAATTGGATTGCTGCAAGCTGCCTCCATTCTCTTATCCTGTGAATTGTTATGGATTTTTTTGCTGAAACAAGTTCTAAAACAGCAACACACTCCTCTGCTTGACTGTGCCCTGCTTTCTTCCTGCAGCTCATTCTAGCCAACACATCATCCCATTTACAAATGGCTGCAAGACATGGGATTTACCTCCACTGCACTTGTTTTTACATCCCTGCTCCCAGCCTCAAACCCTCCTGTCATTCCTTTATTTCATCATTACTCCACCCTTTCAGACCTCCCCTCTCTTCGCTCTGTGTGTGAATATAGATTTCACAGCATGAGGCTGGCTGCTCTCTCCCTTTCCCTCTCTCTGCTTCCCTCCCTCTCACCCCAAGTGTGCGTGTGTGTGTGTGTGTGTGTGTGTGTGTGTGTGTGTGTGTGTGTGAACGTGTGGACGTGTACGTGTGGATGTGCATGCATGCGTGCGGGCATGTGTGTGTACATGGCAGGTAAAATTGTATGGAAATACGCTGTTCTGTTTCCCCATGACTGCGCTGCAACATGGATCTCTGATACCCTAAAAGAAGAGATATATCGTAATCTCCAAAAACAAAAATATAGGTGTTGTTTTTGCTGCTTGACCGTTTAAGCCACTCCACCGTTCTGGAGACTGTAGTACCATTAAAATATACATTGGCATAGTGTCTGTGACATCACCCAACGTATGACTTGGGGATAAGGCTTTCCATCTTCCTGTCAGTTGTCTGACCCCCAGAATTCACATCAGTGAATCAAGGAGTTGTCTCAGTGAAACTAAAGTGTGGGCTCTTTTAATCTCTTCAGAAAGAGTCAACCAACCAAGAGTAAAGACACATCAGTCAGTATGTTTACTTGCACAGTATTGAAACACTTGGATGTTGAATTCCTAATATTTGTGTATAAATGTCCTGAAGTGACCATGTACATGAGATAAGATAAGGTACTACTAGCCTTACACAAGGCTCAAGTTCCTTCTTTGAAAGGTTGAGGATGATTATTATAATGCCCTTCTTGTATTATGGGTGATGATTTAGATGATCAATGCAATGTTAGTTCATAATACTAGATTACACATTACACCTACATTACAATTACAATTACACCAAATTTGTTTGATAATGGCTAAAGTAATGTTGGCAGCCTTTATAAATAAGGCTGTAAAATAGGATAGAGTCACATTTCACTTAAAAGCCATACATGGAGTTTATTGCTATTTCGATTAGGAGATACTAGTCTTCGTTTATTAAAAAAAATATATATATATATATAGTCTGTTTATTGATAGTCAATACTTGTTTTGTCGATTATCGTGATTTCTTCTCTTTGGGATGAAGAAACCGGGAATGAGATTCCCCCTGATGGAGTCTAGATGGTGCTAGTGGTTTTGAGGAGGTAAGATGGAATTCATTGGAGAGGTTTGCACTGACAGCGTGGGAATGTTTGATTTGACATGTGAAATAGTGTGTGGAGGGGGGTTACATCCTTATTTGACTTTTGCTGCAGCTACATAGTGGCAATTTCTTTTTATCTAACCGTTTACACAACATTAACGAATACAGCCATTAAAGATTGGCAGTTATATTATAATCATCTAAATAATTTCGGTCAGATTCTGTATAAAATGTAGTTAATCATTTTAGGCTTACAGATCGAAAATCCCTACAAAATTCGTCTACATCTTTAAAAAAGCTGCCTCCTCAACCACAGCTACATTCGTTTTGATCTCAAATCAAATGCACAACCATGGCAATGGAGCCAATTTTGTATTCCAATAAGCAAACACTTGCTTTTACACAACTGCGATAACAAAATATATGGTTTTGGAAGTCAACCCAGTGTGTAGGGATGACCTTGCATTAATTTATTGTTCAAATAAATCTAAAAATTTATCTCTTGAATTATGGAATACCACTTTAGTCAACATTAAAGAAATATATGCATAATACATAAATGAATACATTTGTCTTTATAATAAATAAATATGGTTATGAAATAAATCCTGAAATAAATAAATGAGGCAATAAAAATGTTCATATAAATATATAAATTCATCAATATAGTTAAATAAAAAAATATATGTTTTTCAGAGGACTACTTTTATTTATTTCAGGGTATTTTATTTCATAATTCCACCTCTATTTAAATCAGGACACGTTTTTCAGAATTCCACATTTATTTATTTTGTAGGACTTTATTTATTTCCCAGCTCTTTCTACTTACATTTGTTATATTCAAATTAGTGGGTCGTGGTTATGTTATCACACAGCTTCAGACCAAAGCAAAAGCACCAGGACAGCATTGAATCAAGTCATCAAGGGCATTACAACTATCTACTATGCTCGAGTGTGGTCAAGTTGTGAGTGCTGTTGCTTTGGTGTGAGATAGCCACGCCAAGATAACAGATAGAAATGAAAACAGCTGTGAAATAAATGTAGAATTATGAAGTAAAAGTCCCCTGAAATATGTAAATGTTGAATTAATAAATAAAAGGCTGCAGAAATATGTAAAAGTAACTTTTGAAAAAAAAGTTTTTTATGAAAACATTTATTTATTTCAGGATGTGTTATTTATTTATTTCTTTGTGTATTTATATATTTATTTATTATAGACTTAAAGGTTTTGTATGTAATTTCTACATCTTCACAACAAAAGCTATAGTTTGATGAAATTGGGAAGTAACGTGGGATCATGAGAGTTGTCTTCACCACCATTGCCTGTGAAAATCTTTCGGACATGACTCGTCGGACAGACATGGTAGATATCAAGTTCATGGATGAGTCAATATATTTAAGTTGTATGTACTTTACGTTTAGTCACGTCATGTAATTTAATTATAATGAAATTGCCGCAAAGTAGCACAATGTTAACTTGCTAAGTTACCATACTATGAGAATCCAATCATGGGGTTGCACAGTGCTGTTATCCATGGTCAAAATAAACTTACTAAACTAACTTTATGAGCATGTTGAAAGTTGCTGTAACTATTTACCATTACCCTACACATGGTGTTTCCGACAGAATAAGATTCTACTTGTTGAAGGGGGGAGTTGAAGGTGTATTCTTTTTTTTTATTTAGATACATAGTTTCGAGTTTCATATTGGACATTGAACCGATATCCACGTTCTGAATTACAGGGATTTGATGCGTGGAACTAAAGACTTTGCGGTTTGAGTCCCATGTGTCTAGCAGTGTATACATGTTGAGGAGACAGTCGGGCAGCAGTAGACCTATTCAGTATATAGAGCCATTGTTTGGTCAATATTTCTACACAATAGGCAAATTATAAAGTATCCATCACTGAACAACAGTAGATGTCTCATGTTTCAAAATGTTCCCAATGGATTAAAATGCTGTTTTGAATGTATCCCACTAGCTCTACAACAGGGAAAAAGCAGGTAAATTACTGCTAGGCCAATGGTGCGCTAGTGTGGGTGTAACGCACATAGACTGTATATAATAGAGGTTGACCTGACTTCACATACACTGTTAATAAAACAGATTTAATTGACTTTCCATGTGAGTACATTGGTGGAAAATATCACTGACATTTTTCACACAAAAAACATTTATTTAGATTCAGACTTTAGACTAGTTTTTTGGTATTTCTGGCATCCCTCATACTGATTTTATTGCTATTATTTATTTGGCCTGACTCTGTGGGGAAATCCAACAACAATCCTTCATCCCACCCATGTTTTTATTCAGAGTGCACACAAAGATGGCCTATTCACAGTGACAGTACATTGTCAGTGTGTGTTAATCTATGTGTTGCACGCAGCTCTACAATTAAATACGATCTTTCCCATTTTTAAAAAAATATTCACTGTATGGGAAAAACTATTAATCCTGGATGACATCATTATCTTGGACAGATAAAAAAAATCCAAATCAAAATTGACCCGCCCAAGTAAAATCTATGTGTGGGAAACACTGCATTAGCTTGTTGGCTGGCATGGCCCACTTGTTCAAGTAGCACATTATAGCAAGCTAGATCACTATTGAAATACTGTACATCAATGAATTAGGGCTTTACTGGATTCCACTTACTGCGCGTTTCCCCGGATGTTATGGGGTAAACGGCATATGACGCCATTGACATGTGACGAAATGTAACGGACCGTTACCGTGACTAAAACTACAGATTTCTCTGGGGTTGAACATTGTTGGAAACAATTTGGATAATGTTAGTACACAACTCAACACAATATATAACATAGGGCTCATCGTTTTTTGATATTCTTACGCGGAACTGTTACATTTACACCTTTAAATGGCATTCATATGAAACTGGCTGATATTGAGATTATGCTAAAATACCCATTTGGGACTTTTATTACTGATATAAAATGTGTTACATATGGAATAAGCCATGACTTTGGCGGTGGAAAGCAACCATGGCTTTACCTCAGCCACATCACAACCTCTATTGTACATTATTTTCCAATAACGGGACACACCAGAGTTGTTTATGTTGCTTATAGCACACTAACCAACAATGATTAGATTAGTTATTTTAATCTAAAATGTTACTTGTTCTTAACTTAATCATCTGAAATGTAATCATCCTTCCACAGCACTTTGAGCATTTCGTTTTTGCGTTGTCAGCTGTACATGTGGTTGATAGTTGCATTGGAGTTGTATTGGTTGTAGTTAATGTTGGTTTTATAGACTTAAAACTGTGAAAAGCAGAAGTGTCTCATTATTGAAAAAAAGAATGTACAACCTTGGAACAAATCAAGTACTTGTTGTGGTAGCTGTGGTATAACATGTGCTAACATTTATGTCTCTGCGTTGTACACAGTTTTCATAATTCCTACTAAAGCTAGGGTAGGCAATTTAGAGAAACCAGCCAGAAGTAAGCTAGATTTTGAAAGTATCCAATCAAAGAAATCCCACGCCTCCCATGTGACTAGCTTGCTGGCATTAGCAATAGGTCTTGCAGAAGACTCTGGTCATGCATGGCAGACAGAGTGCATAGGCAGAATGCACACAGGTAGCCGGTTAGGTAGGTGGACATTTCATTCATTTCAATTAAATGATTGGATAGGCTTATTCCAGACCTACAACACAGATGCCAGATATTTTTCCTTCTTTTTACAAAACATCTTCTAATATAAATTGCCTACCCTAGGTTTAAGTTTAGCATAGACTTTGTTATTTCCTTGTTTACTGTGTAAATGTAACTGTCTGTCCACAGGATCATGCACTGGGGCAGGAGAATTGAGCAGGAGATTGACAGAGTTTTCCAGCACATCACTGGAGCTCAGCAGCTGAAAGGGGTTTGTAGTCAAACATACCATGGTCATTGTTGAAGAGCCGCATTATAACACAATGAGACATCCACTGAGCATTATGGTCTGTGTACTAAGTGGTTGTGTTTGCCCACTGTTTGGATAACAGCTCAGGAGTTGACACAAACTGGAAGACAATTACATATTTAAATATTTGATGCTGTCTTTTTATTTTCTATTGTGGTGTTCTGAGAGAGCAAAAAACAACCAATAGCACTATGTCTTGTGTTTCCTTTTTGGTTGTGTATATCTAATAGCTTTTTGTTTTCATCCACTCAGCTTTGTTTGTGTGTGTCTGTGTGTATGTGTCAGAGAGAGAGAGAGAGAGAGAGAGAGAGAGAGAGAGAGAGAGAGAGAGAGAATGTGCATGTTGATCTATTGTTGTCATGATGTTATTATTTACTGTAATGGTGATATGCACACAAGGTCAGGTTTGTTGTGATGATTTGAAGTAGTCAATCGTGTTTAAAGTAAAGCATTAAAGTGATGATGAGATAAGAATGTTAAAAGACCTGCTGCTGTGACAGAAGACAGCATTCTTATTTTTTACTTCCGAAAGAGCTCACAAATGTCATTCAGTTTGACAACTCCATGCCATGCAACTATTAATCAATGGTGTAATGTTATTACACGGCTTTGTTAAATACTTGATTCTGATTAAGGAATTCCATGGTCTGATTATTCTGAGTAACAGACTGCTGCTATCAATAATAGACCATTGCTCTGGGCACTATTTCCAACCGTAGAGTTTAACTGACATTAAACTTTAAATGATGGTTAAAGTTTGATGATGATGATATTGTACAGCGGGCCGATCATTATCGTGAAATAAACCTTCAGGGTAAGTCCAGAATCTCACACATGAAAAACAAGTTAATGGAAAAAAGTCAATTTATTCATCATTGGGACAAATAAATTGAAGAGAGAATCAGGACCTTTTGTTCTTTATTGGTCATTTTCAGTACTTTTACATATGGGATTAAGATTTGTTCTCTGCATTTCACCCATCCTATGGTACAGCGCCCGAGGAGCAATTTGGGGTTCAGTGTTTTCCTCAAGGACACTCGAGGACACTCCCCACCTCCACGACATGTGGAGGTGGGGATCCAATTGCCAAAGCTCTGGTTAGTGGACTACCCGCTCTATCCACTGAGCTACTAAATATCCAGTATGCAAAGGAAGCATATACAGTTTCACATAGATTAATAGGCTATAGCCTGCCTATGCAAGATCTTTGAAATTAGAATGGATCTATATTCGTGCAACACACGACTCTTGACTCCGTGCCAGTGAAAGGAGCTCTGTTGTCACTCATGAGCTGAGCCCGGCGGTCCAGCAACAGCATAGTTATAATGTATTGGTTTCAAGAAACCCTTGTTTTGCTCCACATTGTAGGAACTACAGTATGTTGACATGTAAGTACTGGGGCTGCAATCATTTAATGCTATGTAACGCTTCGGTTATACTGTTTAGAGGAGATTTTTTTAATTGCCTCACGCTGGTCTTCCATTAAAGCGGCAAAGCAGCCAGTTAGTTTCACATAGAGCAGAAAGAATTTGCAGGGAGCAACCTTGTCCACAATTTGTTGTGGACAAGGTTGTCCACACAAGGTTGTGGACAATTGTTTTTGATTGGAATTGACTCCTGTAGTCTTCTTTTGGGGATGTGTGTGTGTGTGTGTGTGTGTGTGTGTGTGTGTGTGTGATGGAGACGTGGGGGTCTGGTTGTGTCCTTCTCTGTTTGCGCCAGCAGAACAGATGGTCAGGCCACACTAAGGACTTCATTCAATTCCAGTAATCCCCTCCTCCACCCGAAATAAGCAGAAACTGGTTGAGAAATCATCCCACTCAGTTTGCAATGCAAAAGCACTACGCCACAAACAGATTATCATTATTGTGACAGCGCTAGTTATCAAATACAACATCATCTGAAACAGTGCTTGGTGATAGATGAACAATCTTCTCATGCTGCAAACTAATGCTGACCTTGCTGAGAAAATTACCCCTCTGGTTAGGCCGATTAGTGTTGGCATTGTTTTCAATTCTCACCTGCATCTCTGTTATTAACAAACAGTACTCTTTCAGTCCCAATTACCAAGTGTATCTTTACATTTTGACAGTTTCCTGTTAAAATGTATTAATTTGATGAGGGGTCCACACATTTTTTTATGACTGAGGTGTTCTGTGACAGCCATGTTTACGCTGTTTGTCATTTGCAAATTGACAATTGAATAAAGTATCCCACTTCCCAGTTAGTAAATGGGAGACTTTCAGAAAAAAACTACAACTGGCTGTGCAACTGTGTTATGCAAACTAGTGTAGCTAGGCTGACTGGGTGGTGTGAGTGGGAGAGGTTTTGGGAGTGTCGATGGTAAGATTCTTGTAAACAAAAATGACTGATATATATATATCAGTATATAATATGTCAGTTATAGGATGTGATTAACATTATTGAAATCATTATAGTACAGATAGTACAGTGATATTTTAGACTGCTCACTGCTAATTTCTGACCAATCACAGCATCGCTTCCCTGATTGGTTTGGGGCATCCATCTTGTGAAATGCAACATTTCTCAAAGGCAGAGAAACAGCACTGCTCTGCTCTTTTCTGCTCTCTCTTTAAATCTCAGATCTGCCCTACAACACCTTTAAAGAGTGGCAAAGGGCATATTAGTGTAACAATAATTGATGATGATTTGTTATTTGCTGTAGCAGGATTGCTGGCATGAAATTGAAATGCGATAAAAAATTGCTGATGTTCTGAAATGTGATAAAAAATGTGCTAATGTATTAATGGCATTTTCCAGATATATAATGAAAAGAGACGACAATTTAGCTTGGTGAAGAATCAACCTCGTGAGATTGTAGAGAAGGTGGCGTCTGACATAGAAAAGCTTCTGGCTAAGAAGCGCAAAGCTCTCGATGTAAGTCAGCTCATATTATTACCTTTTACCTGTTTTATTAAAAAATTGTCACCAAAATACATGGTTAAGTTTAAAGTAATTGGTTTAGAAGATGGTGATATGCTTCTAGCTTCAAGTTGCCATAGACCTGTATTTGTATTTCTGCTCTGCTATGTGACTATGTGAATATAAAGACATTATTTTTTTAGGTTTTTATAAAATGTCAACAAAAATTACAATGTACCCCTGTTAGCAATCCTCTTTTAGTAAGAATGTTATTGTTATGTATAATGTTATGGTTCTGTTTTATAGTGTTTGTGTTTTTTCCCCTTTGATATTCAGAGGTTAGCTAGTGAGGCCGAGCGTCTCCAGAGAGAGCATCTCTGGCAGGATGGTATCAAGGTAAATACAACACTTCTGTCAGTATATAACACAACATACATGATGGTATCAAACACAATGTTTCAGTTTACCTGATACCATCAGAACACCTTGTATGCTGCGGCATCTTTTGCACCGTTGTCGCCATTTGGCAAACGTGTCTATTCGCATCTTGTCGTGGCAATTTCTTTATGAGCTAATGCGTCTAGGACAGATGAGCCTTCTAAATGCAAAAAAGCCCACAACAGTTGTAGAAAAATTTCCTATTTAATATATGTATACACCATTCCCCTGTCTAGCAGAACGAGCCCCGGACACAGTTTCACCCCCTCCCCGGATGGCTATTGTCTTTACATCCCCCTCTCCATAATGTAATTCTCCTTATATTCAAAGGTGGGAGATGCTTTCCTAAAGGCCAGAGTTTCCTGCATTCTTGCAAAACAGATATGCATTAGGGGGGTCACTGCTTTCGTGTGATCGGTTCAACTCAGGCAAAAGGTTAACAAAAGGGGAGCTAGATAACACTAGTTAACACATGGGGTGGCTTGATAACACAACCTGAAAAAGCTAAGTCAAATTATTTAAAAAGTCAACAACATATGGATTTTTCCATTATATTCCCCCCTTTGATTATTTGTTTAAAATCCTGCAATATTTTGAATTTCAAATGATCACATATTCAAACTAGAAACAACATAGGTTCACAATCTATCATGTCCAACCATTAGCTCATACTACAGACAATTATACCACTCCACCTTTACGGGAAATAGTATAGAATCACTAGAATAAAGAAAGACTCCATTTTACTCATCTTCTTCACTGCTCAAGCTATCAATCCAATCCGGGATAGGGTAGATGTCAGATACCGGTCGAAGTGGTGGGGACTTGTCCCCGTTCCCGTTCTTTTTATCGTCGGTGCAATGATTAGGAATTATGAGTGCAATTATTATGAGGTGTGGTTAATTTGGTTACACATTATTACTCTGGGTGCGGAAGATTATCTATTCCCATAAGGAGTGGGGGAATATGTGATACACTCATACATATTGCAACTCACACTGGAACAGACAAATCTTATTTTTCCCTTCCTCCAATGATTAAGCGGGGTTGACATAATTGAAGAGGCTGAAAGATTACTGGCCCTTGGCCCCCCCTGGGGTGGTTACTGGTTAGAATATCAACAACAATTAAATTACAATGGTTTCACTTAAAACAACTCGACAGAAAATGGTTCCTTGCATCTCGCATTGATCCTCCGGAAGGGGTAACATGGTCCAAGTCTGTTCCATTCTGATTGATGTTCATTCTGGTCGCGTCTCTCCCTAGGCCAGATAAAGTTTTGGGCCTGGTTCTAACGTGATTGTGTGTGTAAGGGTGAGTTATAAGCACTTCACCCTGGTTTCACTGTTGGGGTGACAGCCAGGGGGTTGGTTCAACCGCCACCTTATAGGTTTGGGTCAATTCAACCTTGTTGAGTTGGGTCAACCTTTGTAGTCAGCGTCGGTGCCCATCTGCGGTGGCTGATGTGGATCCAGTTAGCCCTCTCAGCTACCTTGACAGTTGACAAGGTGATCAGCAGGACCTGGAATGGTTGCTACTGATTTAGTGAGTTCCAGGCCCGCCTCTGATGATCCTTCACCACACTCCAATCTCCTAGTTGTAGATTGTGGAGTTGCCCTTCCTTGAATGGTGGTAAAGCCTCTTTTACCTGTGAATGGATAGATTGCACATTTCGGGAGAGATGAACACTATAATCAACAATGTTGTAATAGAAAAATTCAGTGTTCATATTGCTGTTGTGTGGTGCACCACTCCCCTTTGGCATTGGCCGTCCCATCAGGACTTTATAGGGGGACATACCTACCTTTTTTTTCTGATGCGCCCCCTCATGCGCCAGCCAGGCTAGTGGTAAGACCTTTATCCATGACATACCTGTATCAGCAGTTGCTTTGGCCAGTTTATTCGTACCATTTGTACCATTTTCCCACTCTACTGCTCCACCGCTTTTGGGGGGGTATGCACAATGGGTACGTAGGTGTCAATTCTTATATACTGGATGGCATTGTCACAGGACAATTTCATTGGTATTTCCCACCTTGGAGTGATTCATGTAATGAAGGTCTTTGGTGAAAGAATCGGATGCTTTGGTGGGAAACTCCTCAAACAAACATTCTTGTATACTTATTTATACTGTATTCTTATATACTGGATGACATTGTCACTGGGCAATTGCATTGGTATTTCCCACCTTCGAGTGATTAATGTAATGAATGGAGTACCCTGGAGGACATAATCGCTTTCTCTGTAGACAGGAGGTTTATCCGTGGTATCCAAGTGAAGATTCATGCTGACGCTGTCCTGCATGAGTGGCGGGAGGTGAATCTATAAGAAGTCATCAGGCAGATGAAGCACGTCTAGGCCTATTCTATTGTTATTAGCAGAATTCTGCGCCACCGTGGGTGAAGCCCTGGCCATTCACTGTTCCCACTCTGATCAATCACGGCATCTCTTCCCTGATTGGTTTGGGGCATCCAGCTTGTGAAATGCAACAAGAGAGTGAGCCGTTTTTCATTTTTCAAAATAACACCCAGCATCAGAAAATGCAATGGCTGAAGTATTCACCTTGGAGGTTGGTGGGGGTGGGGGTCAGTGTTGTCAGAGTGGATGACGGCAAGCTCCATCCATCCTTATTCTTCTCCAGATTACTGACACAAGCAACCCAACTACGATGTTGGCAACCGTGAGCTCCTGGCAGTGAAGGAGGCACTGGAGGAATGGCGGCATTGGTTGGAGGGGGCCAAACATCCATTCGTGGCCTGGACAGACCACAAGAACTTGGCCTACATTCAGAGTGCAACGTGGCTTAATTCATGGCAAGCTAGGTGGGCAATGTTTTTTAACTGTTTTTGATTTAGTTTTCTTACCGTCCTAGAAGCAAGAACATCAAGGCATATGCCCAGTCACGGCAGTTTGATTCTGCCAAGGGTTATGCAGAATTGGAACCCATCCTAAACCGGGTCCACATTGTCGCTCCAGTTCGGGGGACTATAGAGTTGAAGGTGAAACAGGCACAGACCTTTGAGGAGGCCCTTCTCATAGTCTATTTGTTCTAGTGGCCTTGTGGCCATGGGTCCTGGAATGGGGGCATTCGTCCATCTGTTGGGGCTTCCAGGAGTATATCGGACCCTTAAATTCCTTAGGACATGGTTCGGGTGTCCGACCATGAGTAAGGCTCGGTAAGTCATGATTTTGTTGCCACTTACCTGACTCGTGCCCAGAATAAGAACCCTGGCAACGTACTTTGGATCTTCTGTGTCCTCTGCCTGTACCACAACAACCCTGGTCCCATCTCTCCATTGACTTTGTGACCTCTGTCTTCCTCTGTCAAATGGCAAGACAGCCATTCTGGTCATTTTGATTTTTAAGGCTACACACTTAATCGCTTTAGACAAACTCCTATCTGCTCGTGGACTGCCTCCTTGATGATCCAGTAGGTCTTCCGGCTCCACGGTCTTCCACTATCATCATCATCATTTCTGATGGCGCCAATTCATTTCCAGCTTCTGGAAGGCATTTCGCTCCCTCCAGGCCGCATCTGCCAGCCTCTCTTCAGGGTTCCGCCCTCAGTCTAATGGCCAGACTGGGAGGGTCAACCAAGACCTGGAGATGCCACTACGCTGTCTGGTAGACTCTAGCCTGACAACCCGGAGCTCCCAGCTAATGTGGGAAGAATACACTCACAACCCTGCTGATGGGAAACCCATCTACATGGTCCGCCAGATTCTCAACTCCCCTAGGGTGCAAGGTTGCATCCAGTACCTGGTGGACTGGAAGGGTTATAGCCCAGAAGAGAGGTACTGGATACGGGTAAGGGACATCCTGGATCCAGACCCAGAGGGGGGTATTGTCAGAATTGTGGCCAAAGCCACTGGTACATGTGCCAAGAAGCACATTGGGCTGCCAGCACTAAAATCAATGGTCAATTAATGTACATCAATCAGTACATTACAAATCCAGCAAGCTCTTCTAATGCAAAATTAAATAGATTAGGCTTACTTGGGTCAAATTTTAAGCAGTCTGTGATGTCTCTTGAATCCAACTCCCTGATAAGCTTGGTGCATGACGGTGTTCACATGCAGTGAAGGGAAAAAAGTCTTGGAATTATTATTGATATGGGATAAAATGGCCGAAATCTACCATTCCTACTTAGTCGCTGTCACGGGAAGGCTAGTGCGAACACTGGGGAGGAGAGCCAAATGGGCCAAGTAAATGTAAAGTATCTCTTTATCTAGAATGCAGATGGATTCAAACAGGCTTCCTTGTACGCCCTGCAGATATGCCAATAATGCAGCTGGTATAGGTGTAGGCATTTCTTTTAAGTGATTGCAATTTTGCGCTTGGTTAATTGAATGAGCACAGCTCCAGGGATAGACCTAATTGACAGTCTTAAGGCATAGGCTGCAGTTGTGGCGATATTCTGGCATTTTGTGCATGAAACTAATAGCCACCTACGGGCATACATTCTCTATCTACTCCATTCCAAATGGAGTAGATAGGGCAGGAGTTAAACCAAAAAGAAAAGCATGGCAATACTGATAGGGATATGTTTCCTGTATTTGAGACAAGTCTACATGCTACAAGCTACATGTAGCGCTTCCTTCCTCTGTGGATAGTGGAAATATTTCCTATGTTTCACAAATCCCTGGCCAAGCGGGTTGTTAAAATACAGTTATGCCTATCTTTTTGCCAGAAGCCACGTTTATCACAAACTGGTGACAACAGAATTACCGACATCTTTACCCTAATGCTATAGCCCTCTGATATGTTTGTAGCTTGGTCAATGAATGGCCTACCAGAATTTAGGCCGAGACTGCCGAGGTAGAGGGAAGCATTTTGGATGGGGTGGCTGAGACAGCAGGGATGATGAGATAAGGCTGTGATGAGTGGGGATGAAGAAGATGCTGTGGGATGTTGATTTGAAGACCTGGTCCCAGTATTGTCTGTGCCTTCAAACGGGAGTTAAAGGGCATCGATTAGGGGACAGCATTATGTTGATGAGAGTGTTGTCAGCTCTCCTCCAGCTTTGTGTTGGTGTTGACGATGATTGAAGCTCTTTGAGTTGCTAATGCTGGAGCCCTGACGATGTGGTCGGCTCTTAGCTGCGACATTAGTTAGGGTGCAGGTTGCAGGGTTTAGGACATTGATGCGGGAGATCCTACGCATGCTTCCAAACAGATGAAGTGGAAGCCAGCTCAGTGTTGTCCAACGTATTAGGCACCTCAAAGTAAGTAATAAAATCTATTGAGCTGGAGAGAGGAGAGTTTCTTGTGTGACTCCACAAAATGTAGCTTAGTGTTATCTAAAATATTTGGGACAGTTAAAATTGTATGAACAATAGACAACAGAGCTAACAATAACAATTGAGCTCAACGCTGGTGAAAATCCCATTTATATTCTGAATCTAGGATTTTCATTATTTGCCATTATGTGGTAACCAACCATGGTATACTTACCACGGACTAAGTGATTGTGATACGATGGTATATGCTCCTGTAGAATTATTACCTTATATATCTGATCCACTGGTTGCTCACGAACACGCTTGTGGGGAATTGGTGGAACCAGCATTGATGGACGGTGATTGCTGTCAGGAACAAAGCAGTGTACATCGATGACACTAAACAGCACTATACCGTACACTATATGAAACACTAAATAGCTATACACAACCAATGCTAGCTCCAATACAACAACATTACTTTCAAATGAGTAGTGACACTTTAACGACACAGTGTGTGAGGATGGGTGGAACTCCAGTCAACCAACTAGGCCAGTCTGACCAGTTGTTTATTTTGATGTCTGCGTCCAAGAGAGGAGAGTTACGCTCGGACACTTATTGTATAACAAAATGGTGTGTGGCACATTTCATATACAATATCACTCATTATAACACAGCCCCCATGTTATTATGTACTGAAATGTCATTGGATTGAATGAATGGGACATTCACTGGGAATATACTGTATATATATATATATACCATCTGCTTTTATTATATATTTAGATTATATAATAAAAACAGATACTATACTATACTTTATGAATATACTAAAGGAACAATATTACTTCCATACACTATGGTTGAATGATACAGTACAGTGAAATACACGTTTCGTCTGTGTTTTGCATTGTATTTTGCGATCACAAAACATTACATTTACACTTGCATTTAGGGCATTTAGCAGACGCTTTTGTCCAAAGCAACTTAAAAAAGTACATTTGTCAAACATTCCAAATGCTAGTAAACACAAACATGTACTCTATGTCATCTTCTTGCATATGTCCTTAGACCTTCAGCTCCGTTGAGGCGAGCCAGTCAAGCGTCTTAATATCGAGGTCAATTAGAACACGTTCGTCATTAGGGGGCCGGTGTTTGGGGCAGCTAGTTATAATGTGTTCCACAGTTTGTAGTGGGCCTCCGCACTCGCATTGAGCACTGTCCGCGATGCCCCACTTCTGCATTGCTGCCCCGAAGCATCCCACAGCTGTCCTCAGGCGGTTGAGGGTTGTCCATTTAGCTATATGACTAAATGCTACACTATTTAAGTTATACATTATATATTGCAGCAATGCTAGAATTGCTGACCATAATATCAAGCAAATGCTCACATGCCTCAGCTTCTGTAGATAAAAAAATAAAAAAAATAAATGTATGAGAGGTATGAGATGTTGACATGGGGCTGGCGTGGGCTGATTGAAAGGGAAGAGCTAATGTCCAGCTTGGGGCCATTGAGAGATCCACAGTAATTTCCATTTTCCAATTGATCTTCATTAGCCCATTAGAGTGGCCCCTTGAATCTCTCCTTCCACTCTACCTCATCTCTTTCCTGAGGGGCAGTTCACCATCACCATCATCATTTCTGTGCTCTTCTGTTCTCTTCATGTGCAAAACAGCTGATGCCCCCAACTGAAAGCCATCAGTTCATCTCCACTTACTGTGGGGATGAGAAGTTGTATTGTGCTTTTACGCACACACACACACACACACACACGTGACGATGTCTTAGCAAGCAGCTTTTTAGAATTCAGTACAGAGTACCAAATTCAGCCATTAATCATAGTTAGTCAACAACAATTATAATAAAAAAAAAGAATTAAAGCATCCATGCATCATACACAATGAACAACATTTTTGCTTTTATTTTGACCTCAGAGAGCAACACTAAATCTCCATAAAGAGGACCGTCATTCTGGTTCAAAGATTGATTACATTTATTTTTCTTCCAATCGGTATGTTTCTGTTGTACAGGAGTTGGACATGGCTTATTATGATTCAAAGGCAGAGCTGGACTACGTGAGTAGGATTCAAATTGGAATACATTTAAGAATCTATATTCAAGTGTGATTTAGTTGCAGATTTAGTTGCAGTTATTTTCCCTTCTAGTGGTCTCTATTTTGTCACATTTTAATCATGTATTTTGTATGATTGTAGTTCTCTATGGAACAAACAGACGTTGATGCATATGTTTTCATGTGTCTTTGTAGTACTCGATGGATGGCGATGGGGATATGGAAAATCCGTCCCACATTAAGTTGGAGTTTGTCTACGATCCAAACTTCAAAAACAACGTCAACTACTCATACACTGCGGTTCAGATCCCTACAGACATCTATAAAGGAGGCAAGTTGCTTACCTACAGGCTTTCTTTCTTCCTTCTTCTTTAAATATCATATGATGACTGATAACTAATTGATGTGTTCTAGAAGTGTATGACAACCAATCCCTCTTTCTCTGGCTTGTCTTCCGTTCTACGTTCACAGCACCAGTCATTCTGAATGAGCTGAACTGGACGCAGGCTCTGGAAAAAGTGTTTATGGAGAACAGCAGGGAGGACCCCTCCCTCCTTTGGCAGGCATTTGGGAGTGCTACAGGGGTCACTCGCTACTATCCTGGTTAGAGCCTTACAATCACAACCATTACCTGACCCTGTAAACACTGGGCTGGATGTTAAATGTTGTTTTGGTCTCTTCAGCCACACCGTGGAGAGCCCCCGATAAAATAGACCTCTATGATGTCAGACGCCGGCCCTGGTACCGCACTCCTCTTCTACGCTGGTGTTTGTGTTTTAATGCTTGTACAGTTGAGTCAGAGGGTTGCATTCATTCTTCAACATTACATTGTTTTCCTGTGTTACAGGTATATTCAGGGTGCATCGTCACCAAAAGATATGGTTATTCTTGTGGACGTGTGAGTAGAATACAATATATGATGATACATGTGAACTGATCTATTACCGATTACACTCATTAGCAGCCAACAGTTTTAAAGATCCGGTCAATATACCGCTCAATATACTCTGCTCAAGTTCCAATTCATTACTTATTTTTCATACTGGAAGTTCTCACCTGTCTATACACTTCCTTGCCTTATATTAATCATATTCCTATTGTTAATCGTAATCTATAACATCAATGGTTTCAGTGGGAAGTAGAAAATGTAATTCCATGCAAGGAATTACTTGTGCATAGGAATGCCCGTAATCATTTAGATAAATTTAGTTGATTTGGGGATCGAACCAAACACATGCTCTACCCACTGAGCTATGCCTCCCAGTTGACAGACTGGAAAGCAAATAGCGGAATCAAACGTAACAATGGAAAGCTAGGCTCAATGTTATCTCTATGGGAGTTTTTTGCATTTTCTTCGCAAATGTCTCAAAAAGTATAAAGTTTACAAAAATTTAAAATACATAGCACAGCTATACAGAAGTAGACCTTTGTAATACAGTTTGAATGAAATCTCGAGGTTCAATTGTTTACCCTTCATTAATTGCAGTGTGAAGAAGAATATGACAAAAAGCTCCTACATTCCTACATTCTTCACCACTTTAGGTCAGACAATAGGTCAGAAAAAAATATTCTAATTGGAAGATGTTAATTCATTCTCTCCGGTGTTATGTTTCTTAAACCAAAGAGACCAAATAAAACCAATAAATCCAATTTGAAATATTCATGTAAGGCACGGTTTTAATCACTTCACAGCAATGCACAATATCCTAAAAGAACATCAAAAAAATATGATAACTTTCTGAACAAAAACAAAGGCAGCAAATTATTAAATCTGTACCACATATACAGTACTACAGTTGTTCTCAGTGCTGGCTCTATTTACAGGAGCGGCAGTGTCAGTGGACTGACGCTGAAGCTCATCAAGGCGTCAGTGATGGAGATGCTGGACACGCTATCGGATGACGACTATGTCAACGTGGCCAGGGTCCATATCTACACTATACTAATTATTGACCAATCTGTTGATTTCTCCATCCCTATTTTCCAGTCCACTGTGGCTTGTTTTTCTCTGTCAAGAGGAGCAAACACAAGACTGTTTATTTTCTCCCCATCCTTAGTTCAATGAGAAGGCAGAGGCTGTGGTCCCCTGCTTCAAACATCTTGTCCAGGCTAATATACGCAACAAGAAGATCTTCAAAGATGCAGTGCAGCAAATGCAAGCTAAAGGCACAACTGACTACAAGTCAGGCTTCCATTTTGCCTTCAATCAGCTGTTAAATGTGAGTTACTAAAAGCTAAACATTGCTATTCACATTCAAGCTCTATCTTTCAGTTAAATTAGATTTGGAAATCCCTGTTTATACCAGGGAAGACTGTGTTATTCACAATTCAAATGTCACCTAAATGTTCGAAAACATTTAGATCACCCTGTGTTCAACTGATTTGATCTTTGTTGTCTTTCTTTCTTTGTGTTGTCTTCTCTTTCTCTCTGTCAAACTATATTTGCTATATATGTTTTTCAGAAGACAAATGTCCCTCGAGCAAACTGCAATAAGATAATAATGTTATTTACGGATGGAGGAGAGGACAGAGCTCAGGATATCTTCGTGCAGTACAACTGGCCTAATAAAACAGTTTGTTCCTTCACAAGCCTTGGAAACTTGATTTCTTAAGCAAAGTTATAAATACCCTCAAATACTGATGACTTTGCTGGGCTTTCCTTTTTAACTTGAAATTGTTTCCATCTAGGTTAGAGTATTTACCTTCTCTGTTGGTCAGCACAACTATGATGTAACACCCCTGCAGTGGATTGCATGCACTAATAAAGGTAAGTGGAATTGTGGAATTTCTATTGGATTCCCATCATTGTGTTCTTCAATGGCAATATGAGTGAAAGTTGTGACACATGGACATTTGTCACGTGCAGTTCTAGAAAGATAATAATAGAATGGAAATGGAAATGCAGTCATAAGAGTATACACAATTCCTCAATAAGGAAAATAGACATACAGATCAATATAAAATGCATTGTAATATTCTAGTTTAGGTATCTTTATGTGTTCATTTACAACTCTTGTAATGGCTAGTAAATTGTGCAGTATTGATCAACCCTTTTGGTGCCTGAATCAATAGCATCTCTCTCTCTCTGTCTCTCCCTCTCTTTTTGTTTCTCTTTCTCTCTCTATCTATCTCTCTGTCTGTCTGTCTCTCTCTGTCTCTGTCTCTCTCTCTCTACCCCCCCCCCCCCCCCCACCCTTTTCTCACTCCCCTCTCTTGTTGTCTCATTTGTCTTCTTCCTTCCTTTCCCCTGCCAGGTTACTATTTTGAGATCCGGTCCATCTGCGCTATAAGGATCAACACCCAGGTGGGTGTTAATCCTCCCCCTCAAAACTGTCTCTAGGTTGTCTTTGTTACAGTGGATGCACAACACTATTCTACTGATTTGTTTTCTAATCCCTAACGGCTCTGCTCCCTGCCAGCTGTTGCTGTCGACTGTTGTGGTTGTTGTTATTGTTGTCTGCTGTTTTCCTGTTGTCCAGGAGTACCTAGATGTGCTCGGCCGCCCCATGGTGCTCGCGGGAAGCATCGCCAAGCAGGTGCAGTGGACCAATGTCTATCAGGATGCATTGGTAAGATAATGTATTGTATTGTAATGTATTGAAAGTATATAGCAGTATATAGAAATGTCTTAAATAGTAGTAGATCTGTTTTGATAGCCTCAAATACAGTGAGTAGTAAAATGTGTATTCATTATAATTAATGTTAAGGGTATAAGCATATGGAATATATAGTATATAATATATAATATACAATAGCATACCATATAGAATAAAGAATAATTTATATAGTAAAGGGGATTTGTTGTCATAGCCTCATGTGATTTGTTGACTGTTGATTTTTAAAGGGTCTTGGAATGGTGGTGACCGGAACTCTGCCTGTGTTTAATCTCACTATGGATGGAAACTCACAGGTACTCATTGATATTGTCGTGGAAACAGATCTACTGCAATGAGCTAATTGAATTATATTTTACATTTATATTCATTTTTATCACATAGTGATTTTGCCATGTCCATCTTTCATATGATGTGTCAACGTTTAGAGTACAACTTTACAATAAGGGTTCATTAATGAGCAATTAATTAGCATTAATGAATGCATAATAAGCATTAACTAACAGTTCATTAACAGTTAACTGATGGTAAGTAATCATTTACAAATGGTGTTAATATTTGCTAATGGTGTTCATGTTGTATTCAATTTATTCACTACCCTGCATCCTATGTATCATAGGATGTGTTCAATGAGAACAAATCTCGTTCCCACACTCAAAAATTATTCAGGAGCTTAGTAATTCAGACTCAAAATATGCAAGAATTTGAGTATAAAAAAAATGGCATTTGCTGCCTTCACTTATACTTGTAAATTTACAACTAATTCAAATAAATTGGCCAAGATTAAAGTAAAGAAAATAATCTGAATTTAATATTATATAAAGTTTTTGATTTTGATTTCATATTTTTGCATCATACAACATTGAGTTGGTGCAATATGTGTAAATTGAGTATTGACTGCGTGGTCAAAGGACGTCACTGAATTTTCCCAGGCTTGTACAGCACAGACCGACCCAGGAACCGATTTCTTCAAGTTTTACACTCCCAGCCAGTGGTGAGTAATGAATTTTCATATTTTTTTCGGTCATGACCGTGCTGGCAGACAACACAAATAACTGTTTTCACCCTGCACTAAGTTTTAACACGGACTGAAATCACAGTGTAACATTAGCTAAGTAACATAGGCTGCTTAGCTAACCAGCTACTGACGCATTCTGTTCCACTTTTCAATTCACGTAACATTCCGCTGTCATTGTGATGTAAAGTTACCTTTGGCAAGGTAAGACGTTCGCAAGTGAAACTAGAGAACTTGAGGTACTATATTCTCCTCGAAAATATATGCCACTTTGCTATTTTTTGTCGCTTGAAGTTCCGTTTAAGCTCCAGCCTAAAAGAATAATTTATGTAAAGGTAACATGTCTTTGTGGATAAGTGCAGGCTGAGTAGCAGACATGTTGCAGACAGACAAACACCATAAGAAAAGGCTGAAGTTATATATTCTATCTCCAGCTTTCCAGTGATTTACTTGGTGATTAGCTTCTTAGTTTACTCATATTACTTTGCATGCAAGGTTATTGCAAGAAGTTTGAAATGTTAAATATGCTAAATATGGCAGTAATCACATTGTTGTTAAAGCCAGGGAAAACATCTACCTTATGTGGATCATACAGACCAATCTCACTTCTTAATAATGATCTTAAAGTTCTATGTAAGGTACTAGCTAGACGGTTAGATACACTTTTACCACAGATGGTGCACTCTGACCAGAACGGCTTTGTTTTGGGACGACAAGGCTTTCACAATATGCAACAAGTTCTTAATATAGTTTTTGAAAAACCGGGATGTATGCACACTGTTATTTTGTCATTGGATGCTGAGAAGGCCTTCGACAAGGTAGAGTGGCACTACCTGTTTGAGGTCCTTCAAAGATTTGGCATGAAGAGGACATTTCTTAACTGGATCAGGCTTCTTTATTCTGACCCCCAGGCTGTGTTTTAACAAATGGCACCCTTCAAGATGTATAGGGGCACAAGGCAAGGCTGCCCCTTGTCTCCATTTGCCCTGGCAATTGAGCCACTTGCCATGGCAATTAGGAATAATGCTAACTTCAAAGGCATAAATATAGGCGATATGGAACATTGTGTAGCCCTGTATGCTGACAATGTAATTTTGTTTACCTGCTTTACTTGACTTAACAAACTACTTTGGTAGCTTTGCAGGTTATAAAATAAATGATTCCAAATTGGAAATACTGCTTTTGAATGAAAAGTAGAGACTAAACCCTCCAATCAACACTCCTTTTATCCCCCTAAGAGGTTTCACTTACTTAGGTGTTAAGGTCACCCCTATTACTGACACAATTGTTCCCAATAACTACAATTCCTTGACAGATAAGGTTTCCCAACTTATAAATAGATGGAAAAATATACCCATTTCTATAATTGGGCGAATAAATGTCTTGAATTTCAAATTTCAATTTACCTAAATACTTGTACCTTATTAACTCTATCACAATTGCTCCCCCACCTTCTCTCTTTCATCTACTTAAAAAGCTTTCTCAAACTTTAAATGGAACAACAAGCGTCCCAGGCTTAGACTTAATGTATTTACCATATGATGGAGGTGGATTACCTCTTATAACTTGGCACTTAGTCAGAGATGTTGTATACTAGCAATGGTTAACCTAGCAATTGAAATGCTTGAAACTTGTTCTGGTGACTCTCTTACCCTATTAGCAGCAATGAAATGTTTCACCTTCTTATGACAAATGTACTCTTTGTAAGTCGCTTTGGATAAAAGCGTCTGCTAAATGCCCTAGATTTAAATGTAAATGATTACAACTACCAAATCTTGAACGGTATTACTGGGCAGCTCAAATCAGAGCAGCAATGTTTTATTTTGAGAGAAATCTCCCTCCAGCCTGGGTCTTAAAAGAATCACATTTAGTTAACATTCCTTTAAACCTGTATATATATTCTGCAAGCAAGCAGAAACTAATCAAACAGACAAAAAACCTCTTTCTTAAATTATCTAATGGTTTGGCATAACATTCTTGCATAGCTCAGTTCTCCCAAATTTTTGGTAATGATGACTTCCAACCTGGGAGAGCAGGTTTAAAATCTGGGCATCTAAGGGTATAGCCAAGATAGCTGACCACTACAATGACAACTTGGTTCTCATGTCATTTGAGGAGCTTAAATCAAAACATGGGATTTCTGCGAACCTTTTTTGCAACGTAGGAGCTTCATCCTTTCCAAACAGAGCAATTGCATGAAACTTGGAAGACTACACTTTTTACACTCCACTTACTTACTGTATGTAAGTAAGTCTAAAGAGTCATTACAACGCTTACTGCAAGCATGGAGAACAGACTTGCTGGAGAATTTGCCTCCTTGCTCAGACTCAATCCATCAATACAAACTCTAAACTACTGCAGTATATATGACTAAGTAGACAATATATAACTCCAGCTAAATTACACCACTTTAATGCTAATATACCCGATACTTGCCTCAAATGTAAATACCAAAAAGGTACCTTATTTATATATATATATATATATATATTACGGGTGTAACAAAAACCGATTTAAATCGGAAAATCGATTTTGATTTAAAAGATGCGAGTGCATCGGTACACGGACTAATAAATCGGTCTTAATGTAGCTTGAACCGGCCGATGGCCCGATTAAAAACTTAGAAATCGGTTTATGCTGCTGAAAACTGCATCTCTCTCTGACTGTCTTTCGCTCCCTCCCTTAAAACCCTCGCGAGACTTGTCGCAGTTACGTCAGATAGCGCCGTGAGTTTGTGAGGGAAAGTTTAAAAAATGGCTGACTCGGGCAGGATTCACAACGCTCCGGCAAGTTTAAAGTCTAAAGTGTGGAAGAAATTCTGATTTATTATTTATTATTCTTAAAATTATTATTTGAAGAATGGCGTACTGGATAAAAGCGTCGCTATATGCAAAGACTGTAAAACTGCGCCAAAGTACACCGGTAGTACGACAAATCTCCACACTCACTTGGTGAGACGCAACGCAGTGCGCAATGCAGTGTACTACGACATGATCATGTTGATCAACTGATTTTTTTCAAGAAGAACCTCGACAAGCATTAAGCATACATGAACTTCTTCACTGCGTTTATGGGATGAATATATAATGGTCAAGTGTGTGTACGTGTGAGTGCACCAAGCATACAGTATTGGACACTGTCTCAGAAGAGTGAGAAAACTAATAGAAAATAAATGAGATGTAACTGTTTTTGATAGTTATTTAGTTTACATGTGGCAAAAAAAAAGAAATACACTAGTATTTACTAGTGGGGATTTTATTAAGCAGATGCATGTTAAAACAGCACTTTAAATGACTGACAATCTGCTTACTTACAGTTAGCCACTTTATGGTCTCTTCAGAATTTTTTTTAGAAGGGATGTCTTGAAATTTTATGTTCTACCTCACTAGCTCATTGTGCCTTGATCTGAGGCTACACAGATCTCTCTCTTTGTTGTTTCTTTGAATTTAATGTTACATGTTACAAAAACTACAAATACACTTCTTCTCTAGTCTTTGATAAATCTTTTTGATGGAAATGCCACATTTACAAGTTAATTCATTTTATGAAATGATTGTCTACTTGTCTAATTGTCTACAACAAGAAATCCATTGCATCATACCCGCTCGAATTGAGCCGTGCCACATCGATTCGAATCGAATCGAATCGAATTGAAATCCTTCTGTATTGAATCGAATCGAATCGTACCCCATGTATTGAGATACGCATCGAATCGTCTTTTATTGGAGAGATGCACACCCCTAATATATATATATATAATTGTATGTGGGAATGTCCACAGATACTTTACTTTTGGAGGAGAGTATTGGACCTGGGTAGCCAAGTCATTGGTGAGGAAGTTCCTCATCATAAATTATGTTTATTACATCTCTACCCAGAGGGCTTTATTACCCCCAAAAAGTAAAGTCATTTCTTTTTTTAGAAGCCAAACGACGTATTGCTTGCTCATGGAAGTCAGACACACCTTGTGTCACAGCACAATAGTTGAGGGGAATTACCTTTTATTTTTGCTTTATACAAGATAAGCTACACAACAAAAAACAAGCTTGACAAGTTTTGGAGAATATGGAACATTTTTAATATTTTTCTTGAGAATAACAATATGGATGTAGATGGTTGGATGGATGACAAATACTCCCCCCCCCCTTGTTTTTTAAATTGTATTTTATATTTGTATTTATTTATTTTATTTTATAATTTTATGTTATAATTAATTTCTTTGAGTAAGTGAGTTTGAGTATAGATAATGTAATCTTTACGACTGTAGCACATTGTCTGACATATACTGTGTGTGTTTTGTGTGAGTGCAAACCATTGAAGCCCATTGACCACCAGATGCTGTACCTACTACATCTTATTGCAAGTCTCCTTTTTGTTTTTTTTTTGTTTGTTTTTTATTACACGTGCCTTATTGTGCTGTTTTGTATTATCTGTTTATTAAATGAACAAAATCCTTAATAATGTTTAAAAGTGAAAAAAGAAAGAATCTAATGTTAAAGATATGGTATTTACAACAATACAGGTGTATTCTATGGCCATCAGTTTTTATTATTTCTAATCAATTTCTGATTTTCTTTTTACTGATCGAAGAGTGGATTGAAGATTTCTTTCTCTCTTCTTTTCAGGGTGATAAAATTGAGAGAAGTGGCCATCTGCTGCCTGATGGTTTATCTTGGGGAAAAGGAGGAGGATCTTATCAGGAATACCTGGTGAGTAATACTAGAACTGACACTTTTTTCTCATAGACTGTAGATTGTTACTGTCTTAGTGTTTTTACTGTTTTAAAATATTGTTATCTTGAATGCTGAAATCAAATTTCTGACATAATGTAACATTCCCAGGGTGGTGAAAGTCATGCTGATGATAACACCAAAGTGATGAAGGTTGTAGTCACCGGAGGTGCCATGGTGTCTGATCCAGCAAATGTAACTATTGTGATCGAGGGAACAGACGTCCTGGGGGCCGTGTGTACCAAGAGCCTGTGCCTTGCTAATGGGTCTGATATACGCTCTCAATCTCAGCTCCCCAAAGAACTGAAGCACACCTTTGCGGAATTTCTGAAGTTGTTCCTTGAACTAGATGGTCTGAAAGCCAGCCCAAAGGTCATGTCTCTCGAAAGTAAGCTGCTGTCCTCAAACATTTGAACAGCTGTTGATGTAAAGTTAAGATTGTTCATACACTATCATGGTTAAAATATTTCTGATACCTTTGTTTCTTTTAAAGTTAAACAGAAGTCATACTGTATTTGTATTATTGGGGCTTCAGGCTTCAAGACTGATTTCTCTCTTTTCATTTCTCGTGTAAAATAAATGGTTTGATCATAAAAGTTGTGTATTGCTGGCTTAACTATAAAGTGTTGCTCGGACAAAAAAAATCTAGTCTACAATTTGCATGGACATTATTGAGTTGGATAGAAATTAAATTAGTAGTTATAATAACGTAAGATAAATAACTTCACTACTTAATATCTTCTCAAGATTTAAACTAATATTAACTTGTCTCAACTTTTTTAGTTTTTAGATGTCTACACAAATCGTGTACATTGTTCTAAATTTAATTGTGTTAGTCTGACAAAAACAGACTCATAGGATTTACTATTATACTATTATTATAC
>OMKI01056380.1:2650-13723 GCA_900302315.1 Phycis blennoides
CTATCAGACCTTGCCAATTAGGCAGAGAGAGAGTCACCCTCCTCTCTGCCTAGGTTTAACCCCTGCAGCACCCCAGTCAAGAATAACATGACTAACATTCCAGATGTGCTTGTGTTCAATTTTGTTTGTGTGTGTGTGTGTGTGTGTGTGTGTGTGTGTGTGTGTGTGTGTGTGTGTGTGTGGGGTGGGGGGGGCTGATGTAACGACGGAACATCTGTGAGCCGTCGGGAGGGACAGGGCCATATGCCAGTTGAGGGGACCGCAGGCTACAAAGACTGTACGTGCGTGCGTGTGTGTAATGGAAGGATGGGGGGGGGCAACAATCACAATTTATTTTCAGTTTGATTTGGTGGTATTTTGTACAGCTTTCCGAGACGTAAACATAACATGAAACAACAGTGAATTTCCTTATGATTTCAAGTTTTAAAATCCGTTTCGGACATGTTTCAGGCATGCGCACACTCACACGCGCACGCAGCTACACACACACACACACACACACACACACACACACGTATGTATGTATGACAGTCGACCACACCGCCGTAGTTCTTCTAAGTTCAACTCCATCTCCAGCATCGCTTTGCTCATTATCCACTCAACATACCCTGCGTCACAGTGCAAGACATAGAACCACACTTCGCTATAATAAACTACAAATACAACGCCAGCGATACACACAGCAGTCGTCCGCGCAACTCAACCAGCGAAGAGCGACCAACTGCTCTCTCTCCACCACGCTCACATGTTCGCCAGCGGCAGAGGCATTCTGCAAGCAATAAAATCGCACCGAAGCGTACACCAAACACAGAACATTATTCGCTTACCGTAAAGCAGGGGAGGTGTTCGCCGGAATGAAAATATAGCTTATATTAAATCCTTAGGAGGTGTCCACATTTTGGGAAGAGGAAGAGGAGAGGAGGAGATGCCCGTCCGTCTGCCGCTACTGTGTGTGAGCAGCGAATAATCTGACTGTCAGTGCGTAACAATAACCCGCACGAGGAGGGGGGGGGGGGCTTGGAGCGACCCCGTCCAATTAGAAACACTGGGATTGATTGTTACAGGAAATGGGGGTTTTTGAACATATTCTGCACGAAAGATAAAAGACAAATATTTTAAAGCAAGCTGCAATTAATGGTGTAGGTCTATCTCTCACTGAGATAACAACAGAACACAGTTGGTGTGACAAAGTGAGAAAAATACATTAATTAATTTTATTCTTGCTATAATCTTAACGAAATGCGGAAAAGACACAAGGCTGTATTAGAACTAGGCCTACATCTCGCTGTACGAACGTATTGTGTCGTGAATATTCTAGAGTACTTCAACATACACAATCAGGCCTTCTTCACGTGTGTATGTGTGTGTGTCATATATGTGTCACGCACTGGTTGTGTGACACAGCCAATGCGTGATGCTTATCATATCATGTCGATGCGCAGCGAGCTCCTCCAGCCCGCTGAGCAACATTCACGGACGGTTTTAACACCGTCAGCAAACTTCTCGCTCACTGCGCCATCTAGCGGTTTCCAAATATAATCAGTCCCGTCCAGTCGAATGTCTCTGTCACTTTGACTCAATGGGTTCAGTAAAATACTTGTTTCAATAAATATACCAATACACTACACATTTTTATGATTGTATTCCTGTCTTAAAGGTCCCAATGTATATGCATTTGTATTGTGAATTGAATTATGTAGCCTATGTATGTATGTATGTATGTTTCAAGTTTCAAGTTTCAAGTTTCAAGTCGTTTATTATCAAATTGGCAGCATCACTTACAGTCATACTGTACAATTAAATGTATTGGACGAGGCCCGTTCCAACATGGAATGATATATGTTTGCATGTATCTATCCAACCTTCCCTCTATCTATGTATCCAGGTATTTATTCTAGGTTTGTGAATAGTTTTTATGAAGGAGATTCCACTCAGCTGGTACTGCTGTCCCTCTACAGGGGATGAGCCAGGTGTCTGAGACCAGGGCCATTTCCACTCAGTCCTCGTCAACACTGGGGGCCATAGCTATTGTTACACTGTTATATTGGGAGAGAGAGAGAGAGAGAGAGAGAGAGAGAGAGAGAGAGAGAGAGAGAGAGAGAGTGTGAGGTAGAGGTGAAATTGTGAAACAGGTGAACGACATGTACACATACACACACACACACACACCAGAGCGAAGGCACACGTGCACATGCAAACATGTGCGCACACACACACACACACACACACACACAGGAATGTTCCTAATATAACTATGTTGACAATAGCTGGCGCAAGATGATACAGAGGTGTGGGCATGTGTGTTTGCACGAGTGCTTGATCATGTGTGTCACTTGTGTGTGTGTGTATATGTATGTATAAATAATATATACTTCTTTTAAACATACGTGTGGATGGACGTTTCCATGATTTTCCTACATCGGAGAGAAACACAGAAAGAGAGAAACTAACAAGGCTGACATGTCACCGCAGTGTCGTGTTTTATTTGGAAATACTGCCACCTGACGTTAAGCAAAGAGAGTACATAATAATGTATTTCATGTAGCCTACTAAAAACTATAGGCCTACAGAAAAATACCACGACAAAGTTGTACTTTGAGGTCGTCACGTAGATAGGGCCTACCATGTAAATAGCAAATCAAACGCACTCATGGACAACTCCTGCATTGATGAATACGGTATCTATTCTTTTATTCTAGTTCTAATATGCGTGACAGGATTACTCTCGCGACATTTCACACGATCAATACCCCGACTGCCGACAGTGAACATGAATATCAGTCAGAGGTAACGTTCATCACACTAGCAACAGAAGCACAATGGAACAGCCAATAGAGCTGGGACCTGGCGGGTTAGCGCCTACTGGTTCAGACAGGTGGGCCTCCCGACCAATCAGCAATCAGCCCGTCTCGAGCGCGGCTCTGTAAGGCTCAGGTGACTTCGGGAAGACGTTGTTAGACAGTTCGGGCCTTTTACGTTTTAACGTGGGGATTTGTAACCCCAAACTTCGTTGTTTTATAATCTTTTTAATATTGTATTGAACAATTTTAAAAGACAAACCGGCCTCTCTCTGGTCCACAGTTTCCCGGTGAGTCTGATGAACGTTGGCAGAAGCAACTTTTAATCGAGTAAAAAGTGAATGGACGTTTTTGCTGTTGGGCCTGGTTCAGTTCGGCTACTTGATTTTAGTCACTAAAACCACCATAATACAATAGCTAAAACAAAGCAAGAAACATAGGGCCTACTTCCAATGTGTCCAAATACCTACAGCCTTTGCAACCCAAACGGAAATCCAAGACGCAGCGTCGAACCAAACAAAGTCAAATTCACTTATTGTAATGCAAAAAAAGTCAAATTAGTCCTCCAACAACCCACATCCAATTTGCTCCAAACATCTCAGCAGCCCAGGTTAACATGTCTTGTCTAATGCTCTGCATTGTTTGGCGCGTGGGCTGATAACACCTCATGTTCACATGTTGGTTGACTTCCGAATCTTGGGTTGGGTTAATCTGGTTTTAAGTGATGCACATTAAAGGGGGAGATGAGTGAACATGGGTGGGGAGGTTCTGTTTGTATGGGCTGGCAACATAGAAACACCCTCGGTTGGGGTCATGACAGCATTAAACTAACTGGACTAACTGGATTTTTCCATCACTCAGTTGTAGGTCTATCCAATAGCGCCCAGAGGCATTTTGGTTTGCGGCAGTTGATAACGCCTGTTAGAAATCGAAAAAATCGAGAGGTTCCAGCGATATGCAAATTGCTCTGGCGATGAGAGGAGTACTACTAGGAGTACTGGGCAGCAAATTAAATATTAGACTTTTAGTCTGTTATGAGGCCCCAGTGACTTTTTTTAAAATGTTTTGAAACCTTCATATGCACATGTTTCACAATCTGAGCCTGTATGCGGACAAGGGCCTGTCTTTGTCAATATTTACCTTCATTCACTTTGTGATAGGCACATAGTCACTGAAGTACATAATTCATACATATTCCTATCCACGTTTTTAAAGCTGCTTTGCCTACTTAATTCGACTTGATTTATTGGCTAATTTAAAATGTTATTTACTTTCTTTATATAATGAATTGGCTTGCATTTATTTATTTTTATTGTACTATTCCAGACAATTGTTAAGAAGACGATAAAAGCTCACTATACATTGTATAACTATGATTATGTATGTGTCAATTTTTTTTGTAATATTACATTTGTCCTCTGACAGGTGAATGAAGAACATTCTACGGTATGGTGAGTAACTCACTTGTCCCTAATGGTTGGTTGAATTATAGTGTAGGTTGATGTTAATGCATTTGTTAATGTGGCTCAGTTTTTAATGATGGTCCTGGTGTGTGGACAGATGTATCAAGTTATGGATTTCTCCTGGATCCAGTTTGTAGTCTCCAGTGTTCTAAGGTCTATGCATGCATGCACGGTGGGAAGAACCAACTTCCATCCTAAAATATCAATCGATCCACATGAGTAAACGCATGCTGATGGGTTGTTTGAGCGAGCAGAGATTCATGCTGGGATATGGTGCTGCCTGAAATTTAGTTTTGTAGACTAGCACCCTTGAGTGAAATCAAGTGTTTAATGGAGTGTCAAAATGGCAGTTGCATGAACTGGAATGTTCTCCAGAATGGCAGGAGGGTTTTTTGAGGAGAGGAAACGAGGGTAAGGCTATGAGGGCTTATCTTTTCAGCTCGTAGAACACAACTGTGGTCTGACAGCAGGGTGGCATGGAACTTATTTTCACATTCCTCTTCATAGACTTTGAAGCCTCAGTGGCGGTTTCTTTGCCTCCTCGACTGGAGGAGATGTATTTTGGTTTTCAGAGCTTTAGTTTGGAAATAACCCAATTGGGATCTTTTCCAAGATGGCTTCTTATTCAATGCATTTTGCAGGAAACCCACCCAACGCTTGCCGCTACATTGCAGTTTAGTCTGAGAAGGACTTGCATCTCTAAGTTGGGAGTACATGAGATGTTATCCACAGAGTAGCTCCTATCCCTCCACTGGAACCAGCAGTGGGCTCTTCACCTCTCAATGTCAGATGTTGAAGCCATGGCCCACCCAACCTCAACCAAGGATCCTACTCTCATCAATAACTATCACTAGCCCATCACTTGAATGTTGCTGTGAGCACATGACTTTGCTCTGCCTGCGGTTGCCTCCCTGTCATCTTGATGCCAGATGGTCTACTGAACACGTCCTACTAGTGGCCTTGATCATGAATCAGTATGTTCTATTTGGCCGTACCTTTCCATTGTCCATGGTCTGTTACTGCTGCAGCACTGGATCCCACTCACCATCACCATGGTGATGTTTTGCACGATCATTTGTCTCTGTACTTCAGTTGCTTTAGATCCAAATAACTTGCCACAAATATCTGGTAAGTATAAGATAAATACCTAATATGTAAGTATTTGGTGAGTAAAATGTGTATCAAGGAATGTGTGTGACCAAGGTAAAGGTTCAACTGTGTGATCCTGATTCCACAACCTAAATGGGTAATGCATTACATACAATATGTGAGTGTTCAAAATAAGAGCCCCTCAAGGTAAGGTTCATAAGATGTTTCTGCTGCACAAATTGTTGGATGAGAGTATGGCAATGTTTAAGCTGCTCACAATTACAGGTGTATGTTTACAGGTTTTATCTTGGACTATGTAGGTTCTTGTCTGAATGTGGTTATGCATTCCCTATTCCCTAGCTACAGCTCCCCAGGGGGCTGCTAATGCTACCTAACAGCTGGTGGTTTCATTGACTCTTACACTTGCTACAGTTGCCTGGGATTTGTCCTTCATGATCTTTTTATACAGTTTTGCAGTTTCTCATTGAAATTTCTCTTTGCACACAAAGTTCATGCTCAGTGGAAATTCGCCATCACTCAATGTTTGCTGGACAATGAATGCTAAACCGCCAACACCACTACAAATTAAATTTTACAGCATCCCTGAATGTCTTCAGGCAGTTTTTTTGCATACTCTTGGAGATGCAGGTCCATCTCAGGCTGATCTGCAATGCCTGGGCAGAGCTGGGTACATTTTCCACAAGACTGTTGAATCAACCAAGACCTGTGTGCTCATACAACAAAGGAGAAGAAATAACCATTGTGGCTTTAAAATCAATGAAGGGCGACGTGGGAATCTTTCCCATGGTCCCTGCTTGTGTCCGAATTGCAGACGAGGCAAGCGCTTACATTTGTCCTCTTCGCTTCTTTGTAGGGAAACCATGCCGCCATCTTGAAAGGCATTTCAGTTCATGGAATAATTGATTTTGTTCAAAGGTATGGTAATGCAGTCATAACGTTATGTCTGGAAAACTACTCCAGGCAGTACTGTATTCCAACATTCATACCACATTTTTATCAGTAAGTGTACAGTTTCATGTAAACAAAATGATGACATGAGAACGCTAATCAGAACATAATTCACCAGATTATTGGGATCAAAAATCTTGGCTAGAAAATAAAACTGACAGTGAATGCAGTTTTTGTCGATGGAGAGATTTGAGTTTTAATTGCTAGCTGGTGTACTTATTGTGTAATGGCCAAGAGGCCAAGATTGGGATTTTAATGAGTCTGTTCTTGGATGAAATGTTTATAGTTTGGCTATGTGATGTTTTCCTGCTGTACTTGCTTTGTTACATTCCCTTTTACATGCACACATCGGCCCAACACTCAACTCTACCCCTGTCCTCACACTTGCAATTACGTTTTTGGTGGAATGTCTATTTTCCTTGGAGTGATTGGGCTTGGGTAGAATGGGTAGTATTCTATTTCTATGAATGTAGAGTTATATTTATAGAGAACTGTATTTTTGCTTTGGTTAAATCTAAGTGTATGATGTCAATGTAATGATGGTGTAGAGATGCTAAATCCCAACAGCAGCTGATGTTCAGATCATCTAGGTCAAGGTAGGTCTGTTGGTTATGTGAATTCATCCGACTGAAAGATCGTCTGATGTTCAACTCAAGGTGAGGTGCTGGTTATTTTACTCTCTGCTGGTTGGGCTTTGACCGAGAGCGCTCGCTTTGGGCTGCTGGAGGACGGAGCTCGAAGAGGTTTGCAACTTTGAGATCCCAAGATTTTCGGATCAAAAATCTTGGCTGGTAAAAAACCCCAAACTGATATGGTCATAATATAGGATTTTAAGTTGGCTTTCTCAAGGTTTCTCCCTTGAATTGGAGGGTTTTCTTTCTTAAGAGCACTTGGGTCATTTCAGACACTTTGGTTAAGAACACTACAAATACCGTTGACTTGAAATATATGCAACACAATTATTGTTTTTCTGGCCAAGCATCCACCATTTGTACCACCTCGTACACCGTGGATGTTAGGAAGATATAATACGTGACTTTCAACCTTGTAGCCTATGGAAACCATTTGTGGATGGGTTTAAGAGCGAACAGGGAAGGAGTGGGAGGGAAGGAGCACAGCTGTATATCTTCCATGTTTAGATTAGGCTTGCTTGACATGGCAAGTCTTACTGTAGCTAACTTTTCCATTTGATTCAACCTTATGGTTTGGCCATAGGTGGCATGACAGGAAATTGTATACACAATTGCAGACACTAGACATCTGCAATGCAGGTTTGGTTAGGATGTGTCTAAATTTGAATAGTAAATAAGAAATTGTATGTTTTTCTTTGTTGTTTTAACCATCGCCCTACCAGCAGAGGGGGCACTCTGACCAGAAAATAATTTACTTTAGAAATATTAACTTTTTTTTTTTTTTAAGAAAAATCTACCAATTCGAAATAAAACAAACCCTGATAATCCACAGGCAAGGATTTCTATTAACCTCAGGTCTGGTGCATACCACAGACAACCTTTGTCTGTGGTATGCACCAGACCCACCAGGCATCAGTTTCAATTATTGAATTTTAACATTTGACCTCTATTAAGTAGCTTGAATGAGATTTATTTTTTCATTTATTTCAACACTCATGTTAGATTTACCTGAGGCATAAACATGGCCTGCTTTAAACGCCACAACCTGAGCACATGTTTTACAAGGCCTTTCATGAGCCCGTGTGCAGGACTGCAATTATTTATTATTACCATTTTCACTGCTCCAAGTAAGGAGAGTCCTACCGGATATCTGCCTACTGTTAATCATGGTGAATAAATAAGATGTTTTAATAATAAATTACAAATACATACAATACATGCAAAGTTATGAGTTGCACTTGCTCTGACTTTTTCTTATACACACACTTAATAAACACAATTAGGAGTCACGACTGTGTCGTCCACACTCCAATGAACTTGCACCTACCCTAAGGTCATTATTAGTTTGTGCATATTTTCTTGTTGAAGCCAAAAGTAAAGAATGTGTGCATCAAAATGCAGTGTATATTGTGTTGATCTTACAAACCGTTAACTAATAGATCCCCGGCCAGGCATTGGCCATAACAAAAATATCAACGTAACACAAAACCAGCCCAACGTTCCAAGTGGTTCCCAATTGTCAAGACAAAAAGAAATGGAAAGGTCTTCGACCATGTTTACTGCTAGATTTAAACTGAACTACAATGTGGGCCTAAACAGTTTATCCCCTGGGTGCTCAATGACCTTGAACCACTTGTGTTTACAATGTGTCCTAACAGATGAAATGGACTCTTAGGAGTCTAAATTATTTAAAGCGTTAAGAGGTAGTTCACTAAAAGGTGTAGCGCAGGTGTTATATGCTGATTTCCCTTCAGAGAAACAAATCAAACCATACTACACATGACAAGCTGTGTGAATTGGCCGTCTAAATACTGTACCACACCCTTTTGAGTAGCTTCCCTGTATGCCCGCTTGCATGTTGTGGCATCTGCAATAACGTGCTGTTACTTCTTGCATTGATGAGCACATTTCCTCTCTGTGGATGAAGCATGGGAGTCTATGATTATTTATACTGTTTTGTTCCCTGAAGCTGACACTCCACCGCACCGTCAGATTAGGCAGACATGCTGTTTCGATTTGAGCAATTCACACACAAATTGGTTATTAAGAAGACACACTGGGAGGAATGGGGTCGGGCCAATCAAATCCCCTTTCAGGAGCCCTCGCTGGCGTGTGTAATGAGGTTGGGGTGCAAAGGTATGGGCCATGGCACACCTGCTGCTGACGGCAGCGCAGTTTAAAAAGTTGGTGCTGAACTTTGTCCTCAGGGGTTCACACACCCTGACGTCATCCAATATTCAAAGTTGGCTCCTGAAGATGAACTCCAGCGAATGTCAGGTTTTGAGGCGCGATGGCACAGAGGCTCAGGAGAAAACAAGGCCTCATCTCTGTGCTGGCTTCTGTCCATGAGGAATAGTACATTTTGTGTTCAGTTGACATTCGTGAATGAGTAGGGCTACATAGTGTGCGCTAGGCAATGTGCAAGTTGTACCCCAGTGGTCACTGGAGGGGCTGAATGTGCACGCTGTGTGTGACTGGTGGTGACTGGGTTCTGTATATGATAGAGTAGTTAATGTTTTATTGCTTGACTCTCGTAATGGGTTGTATGTGTTGACTTGAATGGGTAGAACACACAACAACCATACCAAAGCTCCGCCTACTCCATCACAACATGCATCCACAGCCATTTTATATGAAATGCCCTTAATAACATCACTCTTGTGGTTGCTGTACACTATAAGGGTCCCTGGTGAAAAGGATTTGAACAAGGTTGGAATGGCTTTTTTTGGTCTTTCAGGTTACGGCTGTTGGTCAGTTTTTTTATGTCTTTGTCAACACCGGAAGCACAATCTTGTGACTTTGTTATCTGCATTTAGGGCATTCAGAACTGTCCACCTAGATGTATGATGGATAGGTAAGTCTACCAGTTGCTACAGGCCACTGTGTAGGCTTGTAGACTGATCTATCCAGTGTACATCCTCCACTTGTGATCAACAAGGAAACTTGTTATGGCTTATCACACTCACTCACACCTGGTGGTGAAATAGTCTATTTAAATGCAAAGTCTTCTAGCTATTTATATGTTGTCCAAATCTTTTGTAATTTTTGTCATGCATCATACAACCTTAAAAAATGCATTTCCAACAATCCTTATGGACTGGCAGCCTTTGATGGCATCAAACTGGAGGCCAACTGTTTCTAGATTATAAATTGGTTTTATAGGCTCTATAAAGAAGTTGCCTGCTAGTGGAAGAATTATTTGATGACTACAATAAAATGGTTGAATGTGCTAGTCTACATCCACATACTGTAGTGTATAATGTACAGCTTTTTGAGAGCAAATATCATTGCCTTGAGTTAGGATTCCAAGCTGTACAGAGTGTTACTGGGGTTCTCTGAGATATCAGTCTTTCCCAGATTCATGAGTTGTTTAATTCAAAATTCATCATTGTGCATCCAGAAGGGGAGTTTTGCTGTGTTAGCGTTTGCTTTCCATTAATCGCCTCCATTGACTTGCAGAGTCACATCAGCCTAGCTCCCGTTCATGTGTGGGAATCCACTTTTAATTACTAATAGTCACTTATTCAAGATGAGTGCCAGTAACGACACAAGATTGGAGTTTGTTAACAAACACAGAATTCGGCACAATTTTCGGTGCTGTGATTATGACGCTACCTGTGATACGCTGCCGGGTTATCCTATCAGCTGCTTCTGGCTGGGTAGTTTATGCGGAGGGTTATCCATTAGTGGCACATCACAAGTGGCCTAATCACAGCACCAAAAATAGTGGAGAATTTTCTGTTCGTAGACAAACTACAATCTTGTGTTCAACATCACTTAACCAGCAGCACAATATTTAACATACGCTTCAGAAACTAATAGAAATAGGGGTTTTCACTATATTGTATATACACTATATTATTGATTGTTTCCTGTTTCACACTGGTCAGCCAGTGAACACTGTTTACTCATTGTCAATCAGCAACAACCCCCCCCCCCCCCCCCCCCCCCCCCCCCCCCCCCCCCCCCCCCCCCCCCCCCCCCCCCCCCCCCCCTCTCCCCCCCCCCCACCCCCCCCCCCACTCCCACACACACACACACACACACACACACACACACACACACACACACACACACACACACACACACACACACACACACACACACACACACACACACACA
>OMKI01056380.1:25696-44978 GCA_900302315.1 Phycis blennoides
GGGGAGGGGCGGGGGGGGGGGGGGGGGGGGGGGGGGGGGGGGGGGGGTTCCAAAGGGTGTCTCAAAAAGTCTCTTTTCATGTAAGATATGAGACCACAGAATGGTTACATCTAATGGTTAACAAAACGATGTATAGGGTTCAAAAGGAAACAATGTTTGGTACTTTTCAGGGAAGATACTGGGAAATTAATTTATACGGAAATGTCATTTGATATATGCTCTCAATATTATCAATTGTGTGATCCATTCATGGACAAAAAAATGGGCTTCCTGACATAACCCGTTTGAAATGTGATTCTACATCTAGTCTTTTGTATCCCAAAGCGACTTGCAAGTAATGCAGAGAACAATTGAACAAAAAAAATCTGCACAGCCTACTTCTTTGGACATGTAATAATGTTATGAGCAGCCCTTGATGCAATTGCAAGCCAAAGTTCACAAGAAAGCAATCCATAGCACAGGGATTTTTTTGTGTGGTTACATGGTGTATATCTGAAAGGTCATAGATCTATGGATGAATGAGTGGCGGAATGGGGGAGTCAATGTAACATATAGGGAGAAGATGGTGTGTTGGCTCAGATTCTGCTGAGATGGAATGCAAAGTCTGGCTGACCTATTTTGCACTGTAGGCCATAACCTCTGCAGAGAAAGGAGTAGCTTTTAGTGACCCTATTCATTTTACCAGTGCAACAGATGGACTGATACGATTCTAGTTCAACTGGCGTGAGGCGAGCCATGGTCTCGCCAACTGGAAGATACGAACAACTGCTATGTTTTCAGTAATAGATATCCATGCTTTGTCTCCATGTTTTATTTGCCCTCTCGTGCATTTCAAAAACAATTTTGAGTTGGCTAAAGGCCCTACCAAGCTTGTTCAACTTTATTTCTAAAAACAATCAACTCATTTTTGTGTCTATGTAATCAAGATAAGGACCATGGCGTACATGCAGATTGGAGTTGTTTGGTGTAGAATGACGTTAATTTACTTGTACTGTTTTAAATATAATGGACACGTTTGTTATCCACAAAGATTTCCTTGACAAATGTAAAGTGTTTCATGTTAATGTTGATCTGTGAACATTCTTCAACATTGACTTAAGGAAACCAGCCAAAGAGAGTCTGTCCTCAAACATTAACTTTTTAGAGTGCCCGATGCTTTACATCAGACAAAGCCTATATTTTACTTTTATCTGACATTTAGACATTGCAACAGAACAAATTTGGATATTTTTTTCTTACAATCCCTTTACCATTGCGGCTGAAGTAGCAGGCCACACTGTCCCTCACCAGCTTGCGAAACCGTGGGATATGCAGTAAAAATTGACATTTAAGCATCAGCCTGCATGTTAAGGAGTAAGCATGCAGGGTGCAGCTGAAGGAACGGAAAAATATGTTGGGCTTTTTTCAACCCCACTTTGTGTAGGTCTGAGATGGCTGACACAAACATTTTTCCTCAATCGTTGCCTCTTTGTCATGCAAATCCTAACAAGTGGACCTAGCGTGCCGTAAAAGGCAGCCATGCTGTCTGTGTCACCTTGACAAATCAGCTTACTTACTCTCAGTACTTGGCCTGTCAGAAACGCTTGCTTTTAAATCTTGCAATGAAGTTTGGAGCATTCCTGTGCGATCTTGGCAGGGGGCTGTAATGTGGGAATAATTGCCTTTAGATAGCAGTGTTAGTGGGAGTTAAATGTTTGCCTGTTGATTAATTGGCTATTGATGCAATTTCCCACTGCGATTTAAAATAGGTATAGAAATGGCTGCCTTCTTGCCACTGTTTTCAGATTTACACTCCCGTTGGGCTTGCAGGCCTGTGTACACATTTCACAACTCTACATGATGCATCCTCTTCAGACTTTGATCGTTTAATCTATGTTGAAGTGTGGATGTGAAAATATTGGACAAATAGCCTATGATTGGCTTTCATGTCATTTATGTCATAACGAAACCCAGCACACATGAGTTTGAGACACAAGCCTGCATGCAATCAGGTAATTGTATATAACAAAACAAAAGAAGCCCCATGTCACTATAACGTGGCTCCTTCAAGCCCAGGTGGTTAGCAGACGGGTGTTTGAAGCAGGGTGACCAGTCATAAATCAAAGTGGTTGTGGTAAACCTCAGTGGACTTGGGGCTGAAACAAGAGCGGCAATTACGCCAGCCAATCGGAGCAAAGCCCTGCCTCCATCACCTGTACCTCAGCTGCCTTCTGTTCCACCCACGTTCTAAACTCACACTGAACACACTCCCACATACATTCTCTCAGTATTCACGTATTCGTGTTGATTCTTCTGTATTTTATACATTTGGTACTGTGCGTTTTGAGTTTGTAGATTGTATGCATTAACCACACTGTTGTTTCTCTGAGTGTTTTCAGCAAGGTTACTCTTACTGCAGAGTTTACAAATCACGTACAGCATACAACTCTGTAAGTGGCTATTCGTTCTTATGAAATATGTATCTTTGGGTTTTTGCTGCTGAAACGGTTTAAAAACACATTAGCCTCCAGAAAGAACAGGAGACGGTACTGGAGGGCAACATTTGCAAACTGGGCTTTTCTGCTTAGGAGTCCGGGTAATCTCTTTTTTTTCTACTGTTTTCTGTCTTTAACATGTCATTATTTTGTGAAACAGTGATGGTCATCTATATATCGATCCATAAGAAGTTTCACAAAGCTACAGTCAGATTACATCAAATGAAAAGTGCCAGGACAGGTTTTTTCTTTTCCTTTTCGGTTGTGTGTGTGTGTGATGCGAAGGGATTTTGCAGAGATGTTGGATGTAAAATGTGTTTACCGCTTATGTTGACTCTGCAATCTGTCCACTGGCAATTTTTCATTTTCGCTGTAATGCAAATAAAGCAGAAACAGCTTTTGTCAGTGGAGGTAAAGAGCAGCCAGGTTGGGTTCTCTGACACACAAGGTAAGACATGTGTACCAAAAGACTTTCAGACATGCAGGCGTCTGTCATGCTTGTGAAAGATGACGCCTGTGTCAACATCCACACGAGCGATGACACCTGACACTGACTCCACACTGCATTGCGAGTGGTTAGAACATGTGCCCCCTGGATGCACAAGCCTTTTGATTTTGTTTTGCTGTGATTCGTTTATTTGTCCGGGATAATGCAAAAAAAAAAGTAATGGTTACGATAACGTGATGCAGATGTGTTGCATATGGGATTTGTAGCCTAAGCTAATTTTCGACCCTTTGTCCCTGGTTAGGTTTTTCTACTCGTTAGGCTTTACTACTTAAAGGGTTGATCAAAACAAATGCATAACCTCCATACATGCTGGCAATTATTTCTAATGAAAGGTCAAACATGCAGAACTCAACAGTGATATATTTCCATATTTATATTATGGGTATAGTGATGGGGCTTCTTAAAGCTACACTATCCAAAATGTCCATATGAATAACCTAGTCATAAATGTGAAAATTAACTGCTTTGCTCCTTGCCCCCTCCTCTTCCCAGTTCTCGGAAGCCCACCCAAGCAATTGCTATGAGAACAAAGCCCCGTCTACACGTATCTTTGTCTTCATGTGGACACTTGAAATGGTTCATGGCAATTTGTATTTAATCTTCGTAATGAGTGTTTTTTTTTTTTTTTCACTTACTTGTAGGACATCACAACACATTAACGAGTCACACAACACATTAACCTACCGCCCTGGACTGCCTATTTGAGTGCTTTGAATCCTGGGACAGCGGATTTAGATGAACTCTTGTGCGTACATGATTCTTTTTTTAAATTGAGGTGGGGGAAATGTTTTCCAAAACATTTGTGTCTGTGAGTTGCATTTAGTAACTTCATTTTCACCGATGGGGCGTTCAGCTTCTGGCATTCCAGTAAAAATGAGCCTGCTGAAAAGAAAATCCTTTAAAAACCGCCTGAGGTCTGCCATGAAGGTATGAGATTACAGATGGGAGTGCAAATAAGTAAACCTTTTCTTTAAGAATGCCACATTTCCCATTTCCTAAACGAAGAGCTGTTCCTTTTTCCATGGGTAGTATAACACTTCCTCCTGCTTATCTCTACTCAGTGAATGTGTTGGAACAGCTTTTGGTCAAAATCAGACGGGTCAAGACGCTTGGTCTGCTCTGCGATTGTTGATTAAGATGACTTGGAAAGAAGTGACTTTAGCCGGCTTTGCCCATGTCATGGAGAAAGACTCTGTAGAAAGCTGTGAACACATTTGTATACATGTCTTGCTTTTGTTCCAGATGACAATGTAGAGCTTTGACATCTTCAGTGTGAAGGAGGAACTGTAGAGCAGTCTGCTGGGATGAGGTGACTGATTAGACCGCTCAATTTGGCTTTATATATTTTGTTAGTTACCAGCCTCTTCAGCTGCATTCTCATCCAAGAAAATTGTAGAGTTCTGCAATTTCTGTCATGCTGTGTCCAATCTTTTAGGCAGGACTAGGACACTTACTGTATATGGGTCAGCTTCAGCACCAAGGCCTGCCAGTTGTTTGTCTGCTTTAACTAAATGCAAGACATTTGCTGGTTTAATGTTCTTTCGAAGGTTCAACAGATGCTCTGCAAATGCAAGATTATCAACCCCATTTTGCACTGCTACATACTGCTGCGAAGTCTTTTGTCATGTTTAATAATATCAAATTTCCCTTTTTGAATATGGGGTGGGAGTTCACCCTGTATTTACCAGCCACATTGTCTCCAAATGAGTTTACGTGAAAATATTCCCTGGCAGTATGTGCAGGGTCAGATGTCTTGTCCATCATAATCTTGTTTGTTGCTTGTGTGGTACACGCATCTGTTGTTGATACCTCAAGCCCCAAACAGGAGAGGGTCCCGGGAGGTGGGAAGGCTGATTTGATGTGCCTCATGACTATCCGCTCAAAGTACTTCATCATGATGGTAGTCCATGCCACAGGGCAGCAGTCATTGAGACACGTCCCAGTGGACTTGGCACTAGGATGATGGCGGGACAACAGCCGGTCTCAAGGAGATGATGTCCGTGAGGATGTCTGCCACTGGTTAGTACAATCGTGTCAACGTATGTTGTCTAGGCCTGCACCTTTGCGCGGGTTGGCGGAAGGACCTCTTCATGTCAGCTGAGTTAGTACCGGTGCCTGCTGTGGCATTGTAGCCTGTTAAGGCCTGGATGGCCCGCAAAATGGTCGTAGTGTCCCTTGTATCACATAAGTTGTTTTGAATCTTCTGTGCATAATGATGTTTAGCTTTGCTAATCCCGTGGGAAAGCTCTGTCTCTTGCTAACCTGTCCTTGCTAACCATCCACTGATCTGAAGGCGGTGTCTCTTCTTTTGCAGGGCATTGACCTCAGCCATCAACCACAGCTTCTGGTTTGAATGTTTGCGTTGAGCATTTCACTGTTGTGAAGCCCATCACCACTCTATGTATCCAGGTTTATATAAGTTCTCAAGGCCATTTTGCAGGGCGGGGATGACTCCTTCCGGCCAGGTTCTGATGGTCCTTTGTTCAGGCTTGGAGCCTTTCAGCAGTGGTCTGTATGCCAGAAGAAGCTTAACAGATAGGTGCTCTGAGTAGCCAAGGTGGGGGCGGGACTGGCCTTGTATGCTTTGCAGATGTTGATGTACACAAAGTCCACTATACTAAGTGACAATTCCATGGCAGTTTAACACATTTTTGAATCCTCTCAACCACATGGCGGGATTGGACAGAGACTGTGATCGACAGAAGAAAGGGACTCAAGCGATTTTACTGGCGGGCTGAAAGCCATGAATTTTGTTTTTCCAAGTGAAAACCTTGGATTCAAGTCTCCCTGAAGATGCAGGCAGCCAATGTGTCTTCCCACATATTTGCAAAAAAAACCCAACAACCTGTGTCTCTTTTGTTTTTGTGTCGAAATATTTCCTTCGTCAACTTGTCACATGCATTGATGTAACAGGCAATTATGGAGGGGAATATTTGGCTTGTTTTCCCCAAACATGAATGAGGACTGAATGGGTTTCATGCTCGCTGTGTAATCTCTCACTCCTTTCTCCAATCCAGCAGTACAAATATTTTAATTTGACATCATAATCTAAAAATGATGACAGGACGATTATGGCCTGGAGTTTTGTATCTTTTTCTAATTTGACTCTTGGACCTGGCTACTTCTCACCCGCAATTAAAAGTGGTTCCGGGGAAGCCCATCATGGAAATCCACAGAAATACCAAATTAAACCACTACAATCCAAGCTCACTGATTTCAGTTAAGCTTTTGTCCTCTTGAAACCAGTTTGTCTTTTTTTATGCTCTTGAAAACAGTTTTTTTTTATTCAACAGTGAAGTTCAATTTATTTGTAAGGCAGAAAGCCAAAGCAAAATATTAATTATTTTACAGAAAAACTAACTTCAGTCTGCCAAAAAACTAACTTCAGTCTGCTCTGAAAAGGAGCACTCTGCAGATTTGGCTTAAAAGTGTCCACTCATTTAAACTCTGAAGTCAAGGACCCAGTGGCTCTGCCTGGCCTGGTCTGATTGGTTCTCTTGGTTTTCAGCGGATGAAAAGACAGAGATGGATGGATGGCATGGATTCGGGGAGATTTTATTGTGCAAGGGACTTGAAATACGATTGAACAGCGTGGATTTTTTGTGTTTCTTGAGTCCAGTGGATATACGTCTTGGTGCAGTACTTGTATTTGGGGTGTGGTGGAAGTGTGTATGGATGGAAGGAACTCATGCTTTAATAGATGATCAGATATGAAGAATAGGTTCTGGGATTTCTTGTAACAGAATTACTATTGTAAATTGTCGTTTGACACAGCTTTATCCAAAACAACTTGTGGTGCATTCTAATACACCATTAAGTGTGGTTTAGGCATTTTGCTCAGGGATGTCTACGGGTAAGGCTATGGACAAACCCAGAGTCGAACACCCTCCCCATTACACTATCCTGCTCTTGTGTGTCATTCAAGTGTGAATATAGGGTAAAGGGGTGTGATTGGAAGGCAGGGTCTAATAAGTTCAAAGCAATGGATACCTTTTATTGTGAGTGCATGCAGAGCACTTCCTAACAGGTGAAGTTGAGGTAAATGGTTATGTTTAAAGACAGAAGGAAGATCTGGCAGACGGGAGGAGGGGAGAGTGGGAACAAAGTAGAGGAGACCAGAGGATGTGAACAATATGGAGCAAATCTGTCAAGAACAATGCAAAAGACTCATTCCTGAACAGTTCATATGCAGCAGCATTCAATATCTGTGTAGAAATGTATATTTGTCAGGTTTACAAAGTAGAAGATTTTTGCTTTGTGCATAAATATCCTGAATAGGATTCCTTTTTCAAAACCTTAATACACTTGAATAGTAAACTGTGCACATACTCATACTATATATACTATATATACACACACTTAAATCCATATGCACTACTAGAGTCTATTACTGTATGGCCATTTAGCAGACACTATTAGCTAAATTGACTAAGAGGATTCTTTAGATACATGCCATTAGTATACAAGTAGGGGTGAGGGCTTTTTCTAAAGGATACCTTCAGGTAGATTGCACACACACCCTTGCACTCTGTCTGTCTTTCTCTGTCTCTCTTACTCTCACTCACTCAAAGAAGTGCTTGCTCTTCCTGTTTCATAAACTTGGAACGTCTGCTGTGATGCTAAGCAGCGTGTCCACCACTCTTTTGGCAAACAGCAGGACATTATGGGAGGTTGACATGGTCAGGGATGGGGACTCAAGCGCGCACACTACTCACCATCTTGGTCCTAAACGGCCATCAAGATCAAGAGATGGACTGGACCGGGGTGAGATGGACCAAGGCCCATCTCATTCCATATAATTAACCTCCACTTTTAAGGCAGCTTTAAACCCTAATTGAAACTATCACGTTGAATGTTCAACATTTTTATTTTCTAAATAATACTATTTGTGATTAGCAGTGAGATAAGCAGTTTTGGCAGCCAATGACTCTCTTTACACTTGCAAACCTATCTTTTTCTGGTTTCTTGAATCTGATTCTCTATTAAATCTCCTGTGGCAATGGTATATCTGTGAACGTTTTCAATAAGCAACCTTTTTAGAGCGGCTTTAAAGAAAACATCCATCTCATTAGGGTAAGCAGATAACTTTTACAATGGAGGTATGCTGTCTATTCCAATATAGTCATCTGCTCACCCTCAGTAGTTTCAAATGCTGCATTCCCATGTTCCCAGTGGTTTACACCACCGAGGACATGCAGAGTCAGCTGTTTATAGATCAGGATGCACCAGTACAAACCCTATAGAATGTTTATTCTGTAAAGGCTAGTGTATATGTTATTGGCAAACAATGCAATAATTGGACACTTAAATGACTAACACGTTAACTTCCACACCTGCTCAGTTCAGCACAGTTCAGAAATGATTTAAATTAAATCAACATGGCTTTTCTTTTGGGAGATACAGGAATGCTCGGAGTTCAGAATCAGCTAAATATTGAATGCTTAGTGTTAGACAAATAATGGTTATCTATATTATGTAATAACACATTTTATGAGGGGATTTTTGAGTTGCAAACATAACCTCAAATTATCGTAACTTGCATTTAAGGCTTTTCGTTTATTACATCTAATACCCATCTATGGATATTGCAAAATTCTGTGTGACATGTTAATGGCTGTTCCTGCACATCAACAATGGAAGAGTCAAATGAGGTCACACACAGTACTCGTCCATGGACAAACAAAATCACAGAATATAATTTTTAATGAAGCCAAACCTAAATGCCTATTGGCGTTTCTCTATTTAGGTCTATTCCCCTCTATGTTCATTAAACACATTCAAATGGTTGACTTGGTTGTGTTCTGGTTGGAGCTTGTAACCTGCTGATAGGAGTGTTGCTGAAAAATAAATAATTGATCTAATTACTCACTGACACTCGTCTACATTGCTCAACGTTGAGGCCGTATCTCTGCACCAATTAGCTGCTAGCTGAACGGTACACTCTCCACTGAGCATTATCGTCAAGATGCCCTAACCTAGTAGTGTAACAACGCAGCACACAAAAATATACAATACAAGTACATGTATTAATGATTTGATTCTTTGATTTGGTATCTCATGATTGTCACCGCTTAAATGGATGCAGGAATTTTCAATATAAAATTTTGACTTGTGACTTTCTTGCAGTACTCCTGTGCCAAAATTCAGGTTCCGATGAATCAGGCTTAATTGCTTCACATCTTTTCATGACCACCTCAGGAACCACAGGACAGAAAATGTCATTGGGTGGAGCTGGGTATTCCACGTCATTGGTTGTTATCCTCCATCAATATCGGTATTTCTCTCGCAAGAGTAGGAGAAATAATACCTTCAGTCCCTGGGTCGACTTTTCCCTGACCACTGTGTTTCTGGTGTTATCCTGGTGTCGTCAGGGCTCTGCCTTTTCAGCACTGGCTCCTCCATGCTTTATGGGGGTCCTTCATGGTTTAGACTTGCTGTAAATATTAACACCAGGGGGGAACTTTGGCGGGCAGAAGTCCCTGTCTTTTGAGGCCTGGTTTTATGGTTCAGCCGCCGCATAACCCGGCCCAGCCTTCCTGATCGATTTCTAGTCCCTCTTTCTGCGCTCGCTCTCCATTCTTCTTTAAGCTCGGATGCCCGTAAGTCATACTCGGCTTTATGTCCTAAAGGTGTAATGGGCGGGACGCCTGGCTGACCTTTGCTGCTGAGGTCTCTGTCTGTGACTTGAGGTCTTTTCGCCCATCATCACCCTTGAGATTTATACGCATCTGTAAAACTGAGCCTGTCTCACCGCTCGTGTGTGATGCACCTGTCTTGCTTTGTCTTGGTCCGTCTCTCATCGTAACTGTCCTCACATCCCCTCCCCCCCAGCCACCAAAGTCCTTTACAATTCAAAATATCTGATCATATTTCTTTGTCTGTTTGTCCTCCCAATGCTTTCTGGAAGGAATCTCCCCCTCTCAAATTCTTCAGCATTCTCCACATTTACATATTGTTCTCCATACTTGGTTGAGACGTTTGTTTACCACACAGACATGGTTTCATTCTCTCGCCTCCATCCCTCTCTCTCCGTCTTGCTTTTTCCTCCCTCCTCCTCCGTAGCCAATGTCCTTCCTCCCCCGCTGCTCTCCAGAGAGGCAGGGGAACATTCCTTCCAGAGACTTGGCGACAGAGGCCTTGTGTTGTGTAAAGGCCACTCGGAACAAGAGGGCCCATTGTGGACGTTTCCATTGGCGCCTCGCCTTGCTGAAATACAGGCGCCAATAAACTCCCCGAGTGTTGCTGCCTGCCTGCTTTGACGTGATTGATCCACGATAAAACTTCTGCACTATTGAATGAAAGGAGAGACATGGAGGTTGCTTTTATACTCTCCGTTGGAAGTGTAGTTGTGGTGTAAAGAGTAACGGTGTGATTTAATGGCTTTTCAGCGCGTGTGCTAAAGCTTCCTGGATTCATCGATGCCCGGGCAGTGGGGTTCTGGTTCTGGTTTCTGACATTGCCGTTCGCTTTGACATGTCCCTCGGGAGCAGGGAAAGGCCTTGAGTCAGAACACTGTGTTATATTTTGAAGCCAGGGTTGAAGGTCCAGTATGACGCAGCATCTTCCTCAGTCTGTCCTCTGAAGGCTTAATACATCATATCTTGTACCATCTGTGTCCAAGGCAGATTGGTTGTGTAGTAGGTCTCCAATGAGTCACCCCGTTGGATACTGCAAAGATAAAATGGAAGCAACAGGAAAGATATTGTAGATACAGACACACTTTATCAATGTCTGTGCACACACAGCACAGTGTGTGTGTGTGTGTGTTTGTCAAGGTAAGCTTTTTTTTCATCAAATGTCGTGTGACATATGCCAGACATTTGAGATGAAATGGAAGCAACACTAAGACTGGAAGAAAGCACACGTTTTTCAGTCACACACATGTCTGACTGCTTCATACACATTTTACACACCTGCATTTATGTTTCATAAATAGCAGGTTTTTATGCTGCGTGTCAAAGTATAAAAAAAAGTCTGTACGCATGCCTGTGTTTGTGTGTGTTGCGGTCTGTATGTGTGTGTGTGTGTATCTGCTTGTGTTCTTGACTGCATGTGTGTCTATGTATCTGCTTGTTTGCATCTCTATGTGCTTGACTTAAGTTGAGCCAGAAGGTGGAAGGGTGTGTGGGTTTGTTGTTTGTGGTTTAATTATTGTCTGTATTCATTACAGCTATGTGTTCAGAGGTGCCAATATCTCCCCATGAGCTATGCACCCTCATGTCTCTACGTATGTGTGTGTGTGTGTGTGTGTGTGTGTGTGTGTGTGGAGAGGGGGGTTGCAGTATTTAATTGCATACTGTGTCCATGGATATTAGCATTTGCTTTAGCTTCCTTATTTACAGACCGACATGGAGTGTGCCATGTATTCATGTGGCAGTGTTATTGTTTAGGGTATTTGTGCTTTCAGGTGTGTATTTTCAAGGTGCTTAACGCATGTTTAATCTATTTTGTGTATGAACTCACAAAAGGGTTTAATTACTGTTTTTCAATAGCAAATCTTTTTCTCTCTCTCTCTCTCTGTCTGCCCCTTTTTAATAAATGTGAAATAAAAATCAGTCACATACACTACATCCTCTAACCCTAACCGACACTTGATTAAGTAAATATTTTTCCACTCTTTATTCACATGTATATTCACATATCCCATGATAAACCCTCCATTTATTAGAAGCCTGTATGTATCTCGGGCATTAGTTCAAAAAGGTTGAATTTACCATTTTATATTTTGGCGGTGAATGTTTTTTTTTACATCAATTAGTCTGGCCTGATGTTCATCTGGCCTTCTATGAGACGAGGATAACGTATCCTGAGGTATGACATGAATTTGACGCCTCTTTACACTCAGATCTGGCGACATTAACGCTGAACGGTTTCAAACTAATCAAAGCCTGTTCCAAGCTCCATTGTCTTTGCCCTTTATTTGGCGTCATATCGTTTTCCTTCCTGTTGTGATTAATAGCGTTTAGCGGGAGGACGATCCAGGTAGAAACGCATCATTAGATCTCATTTGTGTTGCAGGATCTCTGTGTGGCACGCAGCTCGTTTTCCATGCTGTCAGTGTGCGGTTAGTGTTGTCACGATGCCAAGATTATGAATTTGATGCGACACCTGGCCGAATATCTCGATACTGATTCTGAAAGGATACCACAGCAAACATCTAAAGCATCAGGAGCGCAGCCCTCCACCAAGGAAGTGTATTGAGTCGTTTGTGGTCAGACTAAATCTGTTCACTACTGTAGTGTGCTGGTGAATAATCCCGGGCTCATCATGGAGTGCGACACTTATAGTTCATTTAATTTATGTTTATTGTTTTCATGCTAAATGTAATTTCAGTTTTTGTGCTTGTTTCTCGATAAATTCGGTGTGTTTTTGACCGTAGATACGTTCATAATATAATTGTTGTAAATAGATCACGGTTATAATGTTATTCAAGCTTTTACATGGTATGCAGTAATCTGTTGTCCCCTATCCTCTTTATACATTTGCAACCAGATAACGACATCATTTTTCCTTTGTGGTCTTGACACTCAAGGAAGGTTTGGCAAACTCTTTACACTTTTTTAACAAGTATTTAGTTTCTTTGTAATAAATGATGAGAAACGTCAATCATAATGTGCTTTACACAACGGTAGTCATTTGACACCACAATGTGGTTCTCTCCGCCCACCACATGCGGCAGGGGAGAACATGGTGGTGAGAGGAATGTCCAAGGAATCGCCCCCAAAAAAGTTGAAGAGCTTTCCAGTCAAGCGCGTCTTGAAAATTTTTTAAAGTCTGTTTACCCACCAGGACGACTTCTGATCATATCAAGCAACAAACACTGTCACATTGTTCAGTGTTGAACTTTTTTTTTATAGATATCTTCCTCTTTGTTTGGTGAATGGAATAATGGGAAGGAAGCAGAGCGCCTCATTCAGACAAAGACTTCCATCAGTTTATATCATGGTCATGTAGTTATATTCAAATTTTTTGTGGAGTAACTCGCAGCAATGCCTCTGGTTCTCCCATGAAAGCTAGCATGTATGTGAGAGAAAAAACACAACTTGGCATGCCCACTATGGCTGCATGGAGGGGAAACAATGCGCTGCACATACACGCACAAACACACACTGTCCTCACTCATGGGAAATACGGCTCAGCACACTATCGTTCTTAAAGCACCGGTACTAATACAATGGGGTATTGTACCATTTCAAATGGCAGAATGTTACTGTTCCAGTATCGGTATCTACCGCGCAACACTACATGCTGTACCAAAGGTGAGCTCTCACCACGGGGGGCTGTGTGTATGTGTTGAGGCGGCACTTTGCGTCCTCGGCAAAGCATAAATAACCTTCAACAGAGAGAAAATCTGAACATCCATGCACACATCCACGTTCATATACACAGGGGCACATGCAAGCACACACAGGTGCAGACATGGGTATACACTACTATGTGCAAATGCGCACACATACACACACACACACGCCATCATAACCCTCTCTCTTTTGTCCAACCGCCCACATACACATTCACCTGCATTTATTTTAGACATGAGAACACTTTGAGTTTGATTTAGTTTAAGACCCAAGCCAGAGTCTGTCATCTGGAGCGATGCACTGTGTTGTGGAGTCCAGGTTGCATCCTATTGCATGTTGCTATTTTACATCGGACCAGCCAGATCCACCAACATTGATAGTCTATTGCAATAAATATCAGAATATATTTCTTTAACATTCATAACATTCTTTCTGTTAAAAACTTGAAGCGGTTTGCTCATCTAAATTAAGACTTCACTTCTTAAAACTGTCATCAGATTCGTGATTAATAATGGATAGACGGTAAACGATATTGATATATCGCTGCCAAGACAGAAGGACAATAATACGACCTCAGAAGAACAAATAAAATATTACCCTTCACAACACTGTCTGGCTGGCGAGGTGTTCACGGTGTTATTGAGCAAGCTACCAGACTGTCCACTCCCATTTCCTTCCTCGGTGAGATGAAGAAATTAATCATATTTTTCTATTTTTCTTTTATATAAGTTTCCGCTATTTTCCAAACGAGTGCCCACACAAAATGGCTGAAGCCAAGCAAGTCCTTCTGGCGATGGAGCGGGAAAACGAGATATTTCACGCATTGAAAAGTTTGCAACGGTGTTTGAATGCACCATATGTCCTTGATGTTTCATGTGACCTGGGTTCATCAGGAGAAGAGCTAGGAACCTGTAGAGTGGAAAACACCAGATGGAATTGTTGCCACCAGCCTGTTGCTTGTTCAGGATATCAGGGGTCATTAATCACTGTTTGGACACCGAGAGCACAGATGATGGATAGATGAATTGGTTCCCTGAAGTATAGCATTGATCTTTCTCTGGTTTCAAAATTCAGTACCGGGTCGTATTGTCTTTAAATGCACATATTGGAGGCTGTAGGTGTAGATCAATCATAAATGGCAAATGAACAATGAGTTTGGTATTGTCAGAGGGTAAAGGGTTCAGTTAAGGAATAAGATCAGTGCTTTAGATTAGTTATCAGATTGTTCCGATTAGATCAGACTTTAGACAAGCAATCTAAATGGTATACCCTCTCTCTGGGCATCTTGCTCAAGGATACCTACAGGCAGAGTTGTGGGGTCAAACCAGAATATTTCTGCAGGGAGTCGAACACCACATTTCCACTACGCTATTCTGCTCCGAACATTCAATTCGGAGCAGTCTGGGCCGTCTTATATGCTGCAGATAATTGGCGGGTATCCATATTTGTGGCTAGTAGCTACACCAAGTTTGAGTTACTTTAAATTAAGCCGTCACCATCTTGGGCTAAAAACACGAGGCATGATTTAACCGGCTCTGAATTCCTCAGATTACGTACAACTCATTTAACATCAAAGCAGACTGAGACTGACCCAGGATGGAGCCGTCTCTGGGGTAACTCGCACCAAAGATGAGTAATTAAACTCTCCACACACTGCGAGGGATGGATTCACAGGCTGTGTGGAGGTGTGGTAAACACACAGGCAGCGTGGAAGTGGTTTCTTGGCGTGTGTGTGATTGAAAACACTGTTATTTTGCATATTTCTTCGTGCTTGTAACCACAGAGCATTTCTGCTGTTTCAAAATCTGCATGGATGCACCTGCTTGTGTTTTGCAGCCACTTGTGTAAGTTCAGTGTCAATGCATGTCTTGATGTGTGTGTGTGTGTGTGTGTATGTTTTGTATATAGTCATATACGCAATATATAGTATCCTATTCATTTAATATTTTCATTTTCTATTAAATGGTATACTGGGTTAAATACATTTAAGGTCAGGCCAACGAACTAAGATAAAAGCACCTAATTTTAGGTAACTTTAAGGAGCAGTGAAACAAATCATTTTTGTTACATGGATATATTTACTACGTGAAGGGATTAGCATCGTTAAGATTTGAAAAATACTGCTGCTCTTATCAATGCTGCTTATCAATTTTGTACTTTAATGGTACTCTTAAGGGTTAATTCAGAATAAAAGATAAACTAAGCAGAACAAGACATGCTTTATTTTTCTCATGTCAACTTTCTTCATTGGCAACAGCTTACAATGCTTTGAATACGTAACTAACTTAACCAGTTCTTCTGAAGGAAGATTTTTCCTTTCCTATTTTTTCCTTGCCTGCCAATCGTCCAGGATAGCGTGTTTGTTCTTTGCGTGCTCTTGAACAGTAGCCCGAGCTTGAATAGTAGCCCATCATAGCAATTGTAATGTCATAGAACTTTGCACAATCCACCTTAATAAAACACTGTCTACAGCTACTTTAAAAACATATCACCAAGGTGGCGTTGGTGGTCGTACCCATGGGGATATCGTGTCACCTCTCCTCCATAGAACTCTGATCCCCAAAACATCTATCTCATCTATCTAACATTGTCATCCCATGGCGTCTGACTTGAAGCTGAAACGGGGGGTTCACTTACACTTCACATCAATCATCAACACTGGATATTTACCAAGAAGCTGTACTCTAGTGCAGACAGTGCAATCATGAATTCTTAATAATGGTTATTATTATTATTATTATTTCAATAGTACTTTACAAGTTGCAGTGCAAAAGACAAAAACAGTTTTAAGTACAGTGTTCTTTTTTTAATTTCCCTAGAAGAACAAAGTGGGATCCATCCCCCCATCCATCTCTCCTCCTGCTCCAGCCCCCTTGTGGTCCACCCCTCAGCTCACACGTCGTGTCCTGGTCCTTTGTGCCAGACCCCCTGTGTTCAGGTTCACGACTCTGGTCTGGTCTTTTTTGTACCCCAGAGTGGCACCCCCCCAAAGGCCAGCCTTTTTCTGCTTATTTTCCGCGTTCCACTCTGTGTAGTTCAGGGTCCGACCTCTCGTGCTGCTCTACAAAATGTCCCTTGTTGACCTTGTCACCCAAAGCAAAAGTATTTTGTGGAGGCAGAACAGCCCATGTGTACGGGCTACATCACTAGAACACGAACACAGACCTACATTACACGCGTTGAAACGCGACTGAGTTTTCTATTAAATGGTTGGGCAGGCAGGATGGGGGTACCTCCCGAAATAGTTTCCCCCGAAGAACGCTGCAGCCCTTCACGCCAGTTCCCCCGCTACTTCAAACATGATCTTTTAAAGGTAGTTCCCAGGAATAGCTTGTGTGCACAAAGAACAGACAAAGACACAGTGCAAGTGTAAAAATACCCCTGGGAGCAGGCTGGTTTAAATAAATGTACATTTCTCTAGCTCGACAGTCCTGTCACGTTACAAACTCTTCATATAATTCCTCCAGGGTCCCTGCTTTGTATGCAGGTAATTACATGGCCTTATTTCTGTATTTATGAATCTGGTAAACAGCTATGAGGCTAAATACCTCTCGGTGGGTGATAAATAACAAGTGTAGATGTCGGTTTTTGGAGAAAAAAGCCAACGTCCTTTGAAGTGTTAAAGCTTCAGGCTACGTCTTCCTCACATCTACATGTCAGGACGGTATTGTAGCAGCCGAAGGTACTGGGTTCGATCCCCTACCTGTTTATCTGCATTCATTGTGTTGGATAAAGCAAGTTCAATGACAACATTTTAATACAAGGAGAGAGAATCGCTTGTGTACATTTGGTGTATACCATTTCAATAGCATGCCTGATGATGATTTAATGATAAATGTTGAACAGTGTCCATGCGCTGGTTGGTTTGCGTGGGTCGTTGCACTTTATGGGGGAATACAACCTCGATATATTTAAACGGCAAGCTTTTAAATGCCTGGTATGCAAGTATATGCGTAACATTCCACTCATATTTGATTTGACACCGCAGGATTTGCATGTTGCAAGTGCCATGAAAATGATTGATGGATTTAATTGAATCAAAATTATGCAACCTTTTTAAAGTACTTTGAAAGATGGCAGCACCCCCCTCCTAATCCAATGCAGTGCATTTTGTATCAGTGTTTATATTCCATGATGGTATTTTTATTTTTTCAGGCCCAATAATCTCCTGTGTCCTTATCTCCGTTTCCTCTCTCTGAACGATGATGCTAAACATAAACGTATTCTACAGGCGTGTCCTGCTAATGCAATTCTAGAACATTGAGAAGTCTGCGCCGGGTTCCAAGTTCCAGTCAAAACAGGATCGGTTCCGCATAAACGGAACTCAATGTGTGGCAACATCCCTCAGATTCAATTGGGCTTTGCCCCATCAAGGTAAAGATGCACCTGAACAGATAAAGATTCTTTAGATGTGGACTTGACTCTCTGCAGAGTTGAGCCGTTGAAAGGTTTTTGTTATGGACAGGTGATACTGTTGCAGGTGATGGGGTACAAGAAGGAATTAGTGAAACAAGAGGCATCACCTATCCACTTTGGAGAGAGAGAGAGAGAGGGTGCGCGGGCGACTTTAAGAGCACTGCACCCTCAGCCAATCTGATTCCTTGTCCTCTTGAATTGCCTTTTAACAAGGCGCTCGGCACACAAAATAAGACCGAAAGCCCTGCTACAGCAAATTACAGCGAACAGCAAACAAATCTAATATTCATTTCACACCTCCCCTCCTTTTCAGCCGCAATACAATCAATAGGAAGTTGCTCAGCCAAACCCCCTCCAAGGTTCCTCCCCCCACACTTCATTAAAATCACAGGTAGCGACCAGAGCTCACTGACTTCGCACTCCATTCCCCACAATGGAGACGCGACACCGATCTGAAGATAAGCAGATGTAAAACTGAGCCATTACTTATTGTCAGAGTTTGTTTTTTATTTCTTTATTTTCTTCTCTTTGTCAACAGTCCCAGATGAAACCACACAATGGGACGTAGGGATGTTAATCTCTTGCTCACTGGTAGATAAGATCACGCCTTCTGCAGTGTAGACTTCACTTTTCCACAAAACACATTTATACAAAACATCCTTATGTCTGTTTATTCAGGGGAGGTTAAACTTGTGATTACTTCCAACATTATGGCCTTTCCTGAAAACAACTGTTTAGGAAATGCTAGAAGGCAGCTCTGCTTGTAGGCAACATTGCCTATCACCTGGGATGTGGGCAACATTTAAAACATGGAAGTGCTGACACCTTTACCCCGGTGTTGTATCTCCCTCACACCATGTCAATGGGTGTTGTTTACAGTTGGCCTTCCTGTTGCCCTCGACATGTCTGAAATCTAAATAAGGGGCTTATTTACAGCCAACACAAAGGGCTTGTTTAACCATCACCACGACGACTGAGCTGAAACTTAATCTGAGTCAGAGTTGTGTGCCCATCACTCCTCAGTACATTGGCCTTTGGTCCAGCTACAAATCACGTAAAATTACGAAACCGTACCTTGTTTGTGTAAAAATGTCAACATGGCTCACATGCTATTGATGCTGTAATCAATCCAACTATGATGCTTTCATAGGATTCCACGTGTTGAAATGTGCCATGGCCGTGCAGCCCGGGTGCATCCGTGCTGTGGGTACATAAACGGGGTAGATAAAAGAAGGATGGGGAGAGAGGTGTGGAGAAGGAGAGGCAGAGGACAAGAATTACAAAGAATCAAGTGTGAAGGTGAAGGGGAAAAAAAGTGATTACAAGAGGGGAGGAAGAGGATGGGCGGCATTGTGGGGAGGGGGGGGGGGGGGATTTAGAGATGGACAGGGGGCTGCTGAGGCAAGAGAGGAACTGAGGAAGGTGAGATGACGGACACGGGATTATACAGGGGCGAAGATGGGAGATGAAAGAGAAATGAATAAAGAACAAATTATAGCGGGTGAGTAGAAGATGGAAGGAAGAGATTTAGAGGGTTAAGGGGAGAGATGGCGCATTGGGGTTAACAGTTGGGGGGGGGGGAG
>OMKI01056380.1:44998-73629 GCA_900302315.1 Phycis blennoides
TTGGGGTTAAGGGGGGGGGGGGGGGATGGGGGAGGACCAGTGATATAAAAGGCTTCCATCGCTATCTACCTTCTCCCAGGGTGGAGGGGTGGAGGGGGTGTCTGGTAGGTTGATGGATGGGAGGAGTTGGGGGAAAAACACTATACAGGAAGGGAGGATGAAAAATGAGTGAATGTCAGAATGTTTGATGGATAGATGGATGTACAAGAGAGAAGGAACTGTGTGACTGTATAATAGCCACTCCTGCTGTATGAGCTCAACATTTCCCCACACTTGGCTAAACAACGAAAACACCCGAACGGACCAGGAAGCTAAAAAGCTGACACACACACACACACACACACACGTGACAAAGATAGGCAGTGGAACCGCTGACCTTTGGTTTGTTGTACAAATGTGTGGTGAGTCGCTGTGAGAAAGAGCTCCCTTTCAAAGGCCCTGCTTGAGACATCAGTGGGAGGTCTGTGTTCGATACAAGCCAGCATGGCTGACCTTTGGCTAAGGGCCTCTGACAGCACGGCTTCCATCACTGCGGTGATCCTGCGAAGTTCAGCCTGCTAAATGGAAGTTGGCAGTATCACGACATAGCAGAGCCCGTCCCACCAGGCACCGCGCTGTACTGCACATACAGAGAACATGTAGGATCTACCCGACAACACACCCCGTAAAACCAGGAAACACAGTTCATACAAACAGGAAGTATAGCACGTACGACCAGGAAGTAAAGCTCATAATGCCAACTACACAGTATACAGACGGAATACACTGATACACATCCGGCAGGTGAAACTTTGTCCTTTGTCCTTCATCATTGTTTGCCTCTGCTGTGACATTTTCCTTAGATGTTGCTCCTTCTCCTTGAGGTTGATCTTTCTGCTTATCTTACTTGCCGTGGATGTTCTTGATCTTTGCGTCGACTGTTGATACAAAAAACCCACCCTTTGCTTTTATGTTAACATACAGCGTGCACACAAAAGCACTCAAATACTATTTGATAGAATGTCAAATCATCAAAAGGCTTCTGCTCCCGAGTCTTGGTGATGACGTACATACTCATGTATACACCACTGATCTGTCCTGCCTCCTCTCTCTTGCTACGTTAGCCGGTTAATTGATGACGGACCAGCTGAGGTTGGCATACATTTCATTCACACTCATGTCATGTTCACATTATTGAGAACCCCAGATTTGTTACTTTTGATAACTTTTGGAATCACTGACGCAGAACAATAAATGTTTTCACTGGCGTAGTTGTATAATGTGCATTGTTTGGCATTCGCTTGTACTTTCATTAGCAGCAATATGGGTTTGCCCCCAGCTGTGGTTTGGATGAAGATAATTACTACTATATTCCTACTTGCTACTGAACATATTATTTTTCTCAATTTCCTTGGACAACTGTAACATTTGTGGCCTACCTTAGTGCATTTTCTGCAGGGGTTTTACGCACATTTGCCTGCCTTTCAAAACCTCCATTGGGCCGAGTCCATACATAAGGCTGTGGTTCTGTAGGCGCGGCCTTGTGAGTCTTCCTTCTGCTGGTACCTCACTGCCAACAGAGTCGGAGCCCAGCCAGTAAACCAAATTAAAGTCGTCAGCCCACCAGCTGTAGGATGCAAACGTGATATCTTAGACAATTCACAGATGGGAGAGAGCTACAAAACAGCAATCCGAGTCAAGTCAGGGTTGTGAACACGCTTAACATGCACACACACACTCACCTAAACTGTTCATCCCTTCTGATGGCCTCTTGTTTGGCTGTTGTTGTGTACAGTGGTTCAGTGGGGAGACTGCTCGTAGATAGTATTGTGTGTATGTGGATAGCAATGTGTAAGACTACTGAGTAAAATATATCCACGCTATTTACCAATATTTTACAATTTAAGTGTTTTTTTTATCTATTCATTTGGACAACTTTGTGTTGAATCACTAACTTTATGTGCCTACCCAATGTCCCTTCTCATAAATACAAACAAGATTTCATGCAGTTATGAAGAGAAAATCAATTGTGTATAGTTTAATTATTATGAAGATAAATAGTATGAGCATTTCTGGTTGAAGTCCAGAGTTGTGTACAATAATAGAAATGACGGGAGGCGTATAAAAGTGGATGAGATGTGATTTGTGAATTTGTGTCCAGTCATAAAGAATAGCTCTAGTTATGCTTAGACACGCATTGTTCTGATGAGCCATCAAGGTGAGATTATCATGATTAAATAACTCAACAGGCATAGGGACCGCTGGGTGTGTTGTGTAGTCTCATCAGTGCAGGGCTGTTCAAAAAATCTGTTACAGTAATCCCAGTCTCTTTGAGGGATATGGATATGCTAAATATTATACAGGATCCAGCCAATTCCAGCCTGCGGTCACCTGCTACCTGTCATCCCACACTTTCCTGTCCATCCTCACTGACTTGTCCATCAAGGCAGAAATGCCCCCAGAATCTCTCTCTCGGTCTCTCTCACTGTCTCTCTGTCTCTCTCTCTCTTTCCCCCCAGCTGTCTCTTCCCCTTCTCTCTCTCACTGTCTCTCTCTTTCTCTCTCTCTCTCCCTGTCCCCCCTCTTTCCCCCTCTCTGTCTCTTCCCATTCTCCAGCTGACCGTCTTCCACTGTAGACACCAGAGAATTGAGACTCAGTGTATTAAACAAAGGATACCTAACCTCCAGCCCCCCTGAGCCTCGGGTGCCTTCCCCTGGTGTGATGGGCGCGGGCAGCCCCCTGTCTGGCCCCGAGGATGAGGGAGACAGCTGGGAAATTGTCTCGGCTAAATTACGGCTCGCCCGCCCCTAGTACTTTAGAGTCTGCAATATCAAGCTGTCCATGTGGAAGAGAAACGACCGGCAAATACCCACCTCTGTGCAGCGAAAGAGCTTTTAACCCCCCCCCCCCATGTGCTGGTGGTTTCTTCCACTAATGGTACGTTCTGAATGGGATGGATGAATGTTTACATGTCGGATTACAATTATAGATTGCAAATGGACGGCATTTGTACGTCACTTTTCTCATCCGTGGCCAATCAAAGGGCTTTACAATTAGTGCCTTGCATTCACACACACATGGCCTCTCGTCGTTTGGTGCCTGGCTCAGGGACGCCTGGACTCTCACCGAGGCTGGGCCCGGGATCGAACCAGACCACAACCTGCTCTGCCTCCCGAAGCCACTGCTACCCCAGTTTACCTCCATTCCATTTCTCTATCGGCAGCGTGCCCACTTGGTGGCTAATACACCTTGCACCAACCGCAGGTTCGGCCAGTAGACCAATGCACACATTCCTGTGTGTGTTTGCTATTCTGTCATTTTTCCCACACAACTCCCAGAAAAGGGTGTATATGTGTGTGTGTGAGATATCTATATTTATGTATATAGATATGATTGATTGACAATATTGGATTTGACTCTCGTGACTGTTTCTTCTATAATTGTAAAACTTAGTTTTTCTTCCACTGTATATCTGAATTCCAGCAGGCAGACATTTGCAAATGGAGGTGAGCCAGGCGTGGATGGAGTGATAGGTAGATGAAGAGGAGTCTGTTTTGGATCCTCTGGGGGAGTGGAGGAGGTGGAGACAGGGGAGGCGGGAGGGTGACAAGACGAGAGACGGCACCGGGGAGTGGAGGCTGTGACATGATAAAAATAGCTATCAGACCGGCTGTCACAGAATGTTTGATGATAAACTGACAAATTGAAGAACGCACAGATAGTGGAACAAACAAATGTGCGTGTTTCTTGGTGTTTGTTTAGCACGGTTAAACAGGCCTGTATGACTCAAAGAACCGAGATGTCCTGTAGCCGGGCAGGAAAAATCGCTATTTTCGCTCCGTTGTCGGTTAATTGAATAATTGACGTATGATATTACATTTTGATCAACAAAGTAAATACGGTTGATAAAATAACGTTTTCTTGTGGAACATATTACACATCATGTTATACTTGGAACATGGCCGATATTTTCATTTGAATATATTACAGACCTTTAATCCTGTCTCCGTATGAAAGTAAAAATGCATGATACATTTAATTTTACCTTATGCGCCTCTTAGTATTTTAATATTCTTCAGAGAAATATTAAATTAACACTCAAATGTTGATAATCAAGGTTAGGGCTTTTAATTGCGGATAATCACCAAAAGCCAAATTGATTTTAATGCCCTTAAACTTGAATCTAGCTTGCTTTGTCTGACAAGCAGCCAAAGAAAAATAAGCAAGCCACAGCCAAAATGTTGTAATCTGCAACAGAAAAGCAACCTCAAATTTGCATTTCTGAAGCTATTTACGCATTAAATGTATGATTGTATTTGAACCATATAACTGCCAAACGTTTTCTGCTGATCAACTATTGACTTGGGTTCAATTTATCAATATGGGGCAGGACAGTTTAGTGGTTAGGGCAGGGGTTCCCAACCTTGGGGTCCCCCGATATGCATATGCAGTCATATGGGATTGCTGACATGAGGTATAGATATTTCATGGGCCAAACCTCGTTCAGAACCACTGTTTAGGGTGTGTCACAGTCAAAAGGTTGTGGGTGTGAACCCCGTGGAGGCATCCTTGAGCCTTCTCATTAAAATGTCATTACAAATCACCGGGCGCTTTGGATCGAAGCGGCTGCTAAATTCTACATCTTTTTTTCTGTTTATAGATTTGATGGTTAGCTGGATCAGCAGAAACAAGACACAAGGCAGTGGTTCTGATGAGTAAAGACTACAAAATCCTGAGCTCTGTGTGAATGAATTAAACCTGATGTATTTAATGAGGTTTGTCTGCCAGACCATCTACTTTGTGATGCAAGCTCCCAAGATACATACAAGCAGCTTATGTTGAATTATTCCTTCAGAAGGCCAGTGGCTGATGTATAGTTTGAAACATAGTCGCTGTTCATGGATCCCTTGTAGAGTCTTGGCAGGTTCAGTGGTTGGAGTTGGTTGGTATTAATTATTGGTAGTGTTCCCATTGAGAGGCATCATACACCACAGTGACAGCTTAAACATGCTTGGTAATCTCAAGGAGTTGAACAGTGTTTGAAACGTCAACATTAATTACGTTGAAAGTGAGTAAAGTAACCTATTTACTGCCACGCTATGCACAAATATGGTGCACACACTGTGTACACATACATACTACGTATGAACACAAATCACACATGAAGACAAGCACGCTGCAGTGAGATGCACTGGAGTCACAGCTGAGTTTTAGCTGGTTAGCATATTAAGTTAAGACAGTTGCCTCACTCCCCTGGTGCCTGCAGTTTGTCGGTTGGTAAATATAACATAAAATGCGAGCTAAAGTGTAAGTAAACCCTCGCTTTAACAGGAGTGCTAAACAAATTAATCTGAAGCTAAAAAAAGGCTCACATTTGCCCGAGCAAGGGTGCACAGCCAAAGGAGAACTACCACTCTGGGAAAACACTTTGAGCCGGAACTATCAGAACCCTCACATTTCACAGAATTTCCCCCGTTTGACAACAATTTTGTCAAAGATGGCACAGAACAGTTCGCCGACACATGAGGCCCAAACGGAACGGTTTTCAACTGAAAAAAGTGATTTTGGGGGATTTACTTACCCTTCAAAGAGAGAAGGTCACCACCCTTAGTTCCCGTGGTGAACAGAACATTGAGCAAGCCGCAGTTCTTCCCCTCCGTGCTGCAGGCTGACACCGGCTGTCTTGGGGGAACCAGGTCTCTAAATAATGACCTTCAGACTGCAGGTGCCAGGGGTGGTGTCTCCCCTTCGCTGATCCCAGATAAACAACCAAAGCTGATGGAGCTGAATGAGGACGACAGAGCTACAGGTAAACAGCTGGGAGGAGGGCTGCTTACATGGTGGTGCACGACAATTATTCCTTTATTGAGTGTTAGCATAATTAAATTATGTCACTGAAAATGTGTCATGCAACGCCATGTATAGTTATAGTATATAGCTGCATATAGACTACATTAAAATGGTGTTATGTTGCATATATGGGTACATATCAAGTCACGCATATAATTACATTATATTGACATGATTGCACATATCTTCATGCACACTTTATGCTAATTTGTGGATGTGTGTGCATTAAGTCACGCACACACTAAACTTTGTTTTTCCCGCTGAGCCCATGGACAGTAAACGTGAATGCCCACACATGCAGGTGCACGTGCATGCACATACAGTATGTTAGAGTGGTCTCGACAGAGAATGGGAACATGAGGATGGTCTCCTATTGATCCCCGGTCTCCTGGGAACACTTGAGAACACCTCAACATCGGCTAGTGTGTGGGGGTGTGTGCGCTAAAGCGTTGGTGTTGTGTGTGTGTGTAGTTTTTGTTACTCAGGATGTGTGTTATTGTAACTGTTAGTGTATATATTATTGATCTAAGACTCCAATGCTGGTCACGTGACACTCCTCCAATCAGCAGCCACGACCTGCAGTCCACACTCCATTCCCCGTAAACACCTGTGTGTTCATGTTGTTTTGTGTGCGCGCGATTGTCTTCTTGTGTTTGTTTGAGTTTCTTCCGATTCCGTAACTTCCGACACGACAATGGTAACATGTTCTGTGCGTGTGGATTTGTATGGCTATTGTATGCATCCTTGTTTTAAACCGTTAGTGTGTGTGTTTCCGCTACTGCATAGCTGTTCTGGATACAGTGTCATGACAATTTGACAAGACTGTGTACTGTTTTGTTCCTTCATCACAACTCGTCTATCATAAGGAAACCATAGAACACATCTCCCACCCCTCCAGACCTCATTTCAGCTGCTCCCAGCAGGTTGCCTGACAAAATCCCTCCCTGGCCCAAAACAACGCTGATAAAAACTCATCTCCAGGGTATCAGTATGACCAACAAACCTGTCCTGTACACCTGCACTTATTCCACGTGACACTTTGTCCAGTCTTTTCTTTTCTGTGCTGTTGTTGTATGTTGTGTTTTTTATGTTGTTTGTCTGAAGACCAATCTGTCAGTCCTGTTTGAGAATAATGAAATGTGAATTTAGTGTATAGTCAAGTTATCCATCTTGGCAGTGTATTTCTTACGTTTAAACCTTTAGGACTCCATGGCTTGACTGTGTGTGTGGTCAAGAGTGTGGGGATGAAGTCAAACGTTCTGAATCACAGTTTGATTCCCAGGCATGTTTCATTCATATTTTCAGTGCGTGAACAGGCTTTCAACGGCCACCGCTGAAAGTTGAATTAGATCAATGTTATCTGTATGCACCGCATGTATGCGCACTCCACTCCCAGCCACATTCATTAGTGTTGAAGTTCACGGACGCATCATGTTAATGCATGTAATACACGTGCTTAATTGGCCTGTGTTGTCGAGTTTCGGTGGCTTTGTTTGCTTGCTGTGCTTTGCGTGTCTTATTTAGGTCTGTGTTGCTATCTTGAGTTCCTCCAAAAATGTGTGTGTAATTTGTGCGGCTGTACGCCCAGAATTTATTTTTACAAATGCATATCATGAGTGCATACGTTGGGGGGCCCCCGGTGGGAATGGAACCCCCAACCTTGGCGGCTATAATGCTGTGCTCTGCCAGTGGAGTGAAGGTTCATCACATCGTATTTGTGATGGATTTGTCTATGATATCCTTGTCTGTACATGCTTGTGTTCCAAATCAATATCTTGGATTATTTTTAGGTCAGGTTTGCCGGGTGTCTATCAGTGTTTGCAACAATCCTACACCTGCTTGTAGCTTTCTTTGGTATCCACTTAATGGGGGCTTAATTAACATTGTGTTCATGTATTAGTATACACGAAGGCTAAATTAGCCAATAAAAAGTTTAAATTCATTTAATTTGTTTTAAAGTTACTGCTCTTGTTTTCTAAAGAGCTTTATTTAATTGTTTTATTCTAAATTATCTTAATTGGTGGGCCTCGTTCTGTCACTCCCCTGATTTAATTAGAACCTGTGTTTTTGAAGATGTTATTCATAGCATTTCTTTTTCATCTCACCAGCATACTGGTGAGGGGCTCATTTCAGAATAATTATACAAACGTTAAGTGTCTGCTAGTCATTGCAAAATCCAATCTGTCAATAGTAATCTGTGTTCTTAGTTTGGCCGGCCTGTGCGACGGCTACCCTATGTGGGCTTGCTGTGCGTTTCTTTTCAAAAGTCCTATTGTCGATTTTTTCCACAAATAATGGCACGTAACAAAGGACACACCTGAACCGTGAATAGTACAATAAATGTAACACCAAAAAAAGTTTGACTTGCTAATTGTGTATGGGAGTACTGTGTTGTATGGCCATCCCTTAACAAGCTATTAACCACCGTCGAGTTAAGACAACGTGTGAAGCCCTGCTTCAGGAGACAGCAGATGTTGGACAAGAAGCTGTTGGTACAACAGGTTGGTAATTACTGAGGAGACGAGGAGATTCCCGCTGCCTCTCATTGACTGACCTCAACACCAAACACATATCCCGTTGCCACGGTGATGTTCTCCTTATATTCGTTCTTGCTGGAAATGTAAACAATAGACCTTTTCACCGTTCACCGACAATAGAATTGTAATTGTCAGCCAAAGAGCAAAAAATAAGATCAAACATAAATCCTTTCTGTTCAATGTTATGCTGGTATTGTTTGCTGCCATTGCACATTGCCGCAAATATTTGAGTGACCAAAGTATCCTTCGTTTGGTATTCAGACATTATGGCATTATTCAAAAGCCGTAGGTTGTAGTTGTTAGTACACCGTCATCCTTTACATTAGGTTGCCTTTAAGATCGACAGGAGGCTGAGCGAAGAGAGCCAGTGTGTTTAAGTAGCAAGCACAAATTAACAAAAATCTGAATGGAAAACGTATGATGAAATGCACAGTAACACCATTTTTTAAAAACAAGCCATACTAGACTTTATAAACATACATACAGGACTGTAGCAGTTTTATTTCCTCTGCTGTAGAGGTTTTTGAGATGTAGGAACTCTGTACATTTTGGGAAATGTAAAGTCAACACAAGCAATGAAAATAATGCCAGGGGGTGCTTTACTATAGGGTAATTAATTCAATAGCTCCACAAAATCAGTTTGTAAGGGCCTAACATAGTTGACCTACTTGGTCCAGAATTTAATAAACAATAATTTAATTACATTTTTCTGAAGACAAAGCAAAAAAGTCACCTTTTCCACAACATAAATGTAATTTACTTAATCTTTCCACTCCTATATTGTGGGGGTGCAGAAAGTAACCAGCATTTCGTGAGCATTTCCCATTAGGTCCAGGGCGCCCCATCTTTCCTTAAAGCAGGGAAAGATGGGATACTTCATTTGTTTATGGAGATTTCTTTTAATGAACTATTCAAATTTACTTTCGGAAACATAAAGATTATCTCAAGCATGAAATTTGAAATGATGTATTTGTCCTTTCCAATGTGAAATTAAAAAAAGGATGGTTCAGAGACTTTTGTCCATTCTTCTTTGTACATTTATTGTTATCGGTTGACGGTTAATGACTGGTTAAGCGCATGACAGTTAATGGTCAGAATTGTTTCTAAATTAGCATTCCTGCCTTTCTCTACCTCAGAAACTTGACTGATGGTTTATCCAATGAGTGAATTCAGGTAAAGGTTAAAGAATGAAGGGGCATCTTTCTCAAGAATGCGTGGGGATTGGCTGAAGACATTGGGGATCAAATGCAGTACCTTTTGACTCGGAGTCATTCACCCAAGCCACTCCACTATTGTTCGAAAATGTCTCAGTGAGTCACCTTTTTTGGGGTAATTTTGAACTCTTAACCATAGAATATCTACGACATCATGGTACACTCTGATATACTGTATATATGTTGTTATTTTAATTTTTTTTTACTAGGTTGAGAAAGTACATACAGCTCATTCCAATTTTGATTGCACCTATTGATTGTGTTCTCAGCGTATCTTGTAAGTGGCTTGGTCAAAAGCGTCTGCTTAATCACCGAATGCTAATGGTAATGACAATGTGCTGTGGCGTGTCCATACCGCCACGTTGGGTTGGGAATCCTTCATTGTGGGAGTGCAGGGGAGGGGTTTAACCACCATGAACCACTTGAACCCAACCGGTGTGTTTACTCTCAGCCAATGGGAAAACACAACACTGAAGGCTTCCACCACATGACAGATCAATACCCCAAACGCGTTATAAATCACGCCGTGGCCTGCTTTGTGTCGGCAAAATGGACTCCTCCACATTGATTTCTGCATAGATCTAATAAGGGGACCATCAACAGGCATACGGGATCACTTGGCTGCCGTCTAAATGAGGCTCTGCTGGTGTTGTAATCGTAGATCTCTCCATTACAACATCTCTCCTCATGGAGGTTAACTGTGGGGCCTCTCAGTCCTCATAACAACAGAGCACTGGTTGAGGAACTGTAGATGGAGTAAAGGGAAGGGAATGGGATTTGAGTTGTTATGGGGGAATTGGCCATCGATCTCCGTTTAGGCGATTAAAAAAATTAAATGTGTTGCCAAGTGTCCCAGTGAAATTTGAAATGGAAAATAGCATGGAGAGGTGGCGAGCTGTTGAGCTTTGAAAAAACTATTTATTTAATAGCACAATGTCATCAATTTGACTATATAGTCATTTAGCAGATGCCTTTGTCCAAAGCATCCCCATGATTCCATAAACATGCCATTAAGAAGCAAGTGGGGGCTAGGCATCTTCATTTGGATGTTTAAGTTAGAAATGGGGATGGGATCGAACCCAGTCCCCAGTCAAACACCCTAGTCACTAGACTGTCCATTTGTCTGTAGTGAAACCATAAAACTTTACCCATTAACGCTACCCATTAAGCGCCGTGATTAACTTCATAAACTAGTGATTAGTTGTTAGTTCTTGAGTCTTGTTCCAGAGCGAACTGCAGCGGGTGAATTGGGATGCATGGCTCGGCGTATGGGCTGTGATGATACCACAAGTCCCTGAAGAGCCTTGAAGCATCCTCTCTTCTTTCTTTAATCAAGTAATCAAGCTCTTGAATGTGAACGTAATCAGCCCATTAAGACGGCCTTCCACCCCCGACGGACTCAACAGCCCCCCCCCCCCCCACACACACTTCACTCCCTCCGCAGCAAAGTTACTCCGGCAAAGAAAAGTTGGGTACCGCCGACGACGGCGGTTGACATGTCTGCTCCTTCATCCATTACATCTATGAGCTTCTGTCCTGGAAAACACACACAGCACTGTGATGCTAATCAGACAAATGGTGTTTACGATGCATCGGGAAACTGAAAGCGGTAGAGGGAGGCTTCGCCAACTGTCCCGTAGACGAGGCGCCATTCCTTTCAGAAGACACCAAGCAACAACACCTGGTGAGGCAGACAACAGGTACGCCATCATCTGGCACATCTGGGAGGACTCCTGGAGAACCAAAGGGAGGGGGGGGGGGGGTGCATGCCCACACTGTTCTCAAAGCCTGCCTGATCATAGATTAATAACAATGTTTTTGTTCGCCCGCCTGTCCATCTTTCTGTCTGCCTACCTGTCTGCCTCTTGCAAAATCACGGCGCTATTATGAGCACATCTGCATGCAATTCACACATTCACATTATAAATACCCCTAAAGACTTGAAATAATGGCGTTCAGCTGCGACAGCAATCCGAGACTAATTATCGTTACCACGGTAATAGATAAATCCCCACTGATTATTCGGTGTAAAAGTCTATGTTTTGTCACAATCACAAAGATCCGATATATAACAGTCGGAGTGGGTAGAAGAATCTGTCTCTTCAAAGAGCATATGTTTGGATAATTAGCTTGCCCAAACAATTTACATTTTAGACACCTCTACAATTATTTCCATTTCTGTGTTCTGGGGAGAGAGCGAGAGGGAGAGAGAGACACAGGCGGAGAGAGAGCGAGAGCAGGGAGGTTAAAGAAATAAATTAAGATGGAAAAACGCAAGAGGGTGGCGTCTGGGATGAGGGAGGGGGGAGGGCTAAGATGAAGGAATGAAACGGATACGGTGGGGGGTGTAAAAGATTTCTTCCCCTCCAAAGGAAGCGAACTCAATTGCTTGGCACAGCAAGGTGTAAATAAAGTAGACAATTAATCGGAGATGGATTCAAGTGGGTGTACATCCTCCCCCCCCCAGGATGATGAACGCTCATCGAGTCGGCTTCATCTGGCGGAATGCGCCACCGGCTTCCACCTCCATTGATGAAACCAACCGTTGCGAGACAGCCAGTGCTCAGATCAAGAATGTTAATTGTTTTGTATTTCCATTGAACCGCGCTAACTACAGAGCGCTGATAAGCGGATGTCAGCTGTTGTGTCATCAAACAAACAAAAACGTAATAGGAATGAAACTGAGTGGACCGTTAACAGCCAATCTACAGACCGCTTCGTGCAAAGAGCTGTTGGATTCTTTGATTTGACATACAGCCACATACAGGTCTATGTTATATAATGTAAGTACTATTACTGAAACCGAGTACCTTAAACAAAGGTTTACCCATCCCTGTACAGAACTTAAGAGTGTTGTTTGTAAGAGTCAATAAAAATAGGAAAATGTTATATACGGCACAAACAAAAGTATTTCATGATGACACAAAGCTCACAGGCGGCTTCCCACTGGGCACAACATAAAGTCCCTTTATCTGCTTCCACTGTACGCTTCAATCTCCAAGATGCTGTGATCTGAAGTAGAGAAGGCTTTAAAAAGTGACACATTTAAAATGTTATTTACACAATCATATGTACTTCCTGTGTGACATGAGGAATCCATTTCTCCTTGTTTCAGTGTGGCTGAGTGAACTGGACTTTGATTTGACACCTTCATTTCCCTTGCGTTTCTCTCAGCCTCACTTTTATTTGCTATCACTATATTATTATAAATGTACCTTTCCTTTCATTTACTCTGTGATATTCTATATTTTCCCCTCCTTTACATTTTTCTAATTTTTTTGCCTCCTGCTTGTAATGTAATGATTGTTTTCGCTCTGGTCTTCATCCTTTTAAAAACAAGTCAGTCAGAGTGAGAGAACGCCTTCAACACACCTCGATTCAGAACATCTGCATTAGAGGTGACATCACAAATCAAAACATCTTCATTAGAGACGACGTCACAAATCAGAATTTGAGCGAGGAAAGGTTACCTTGTGAATTACAAGGCGTGTTCAATTAGATTTTGAGATGGCATCACAGATTTGAACGTGCGTCATACATCTGATTAGCATGACATACATCTGAGTGGACTGTCCCACTCGTCAGAGGGGAGGGGTACATTTCTGGAAGAGAATAGATTTTAAAACGCCTTGTAATAGCTACTCAACCTCACAACTGGCGGTGAAACACAGACCCTTTAAAGGGATGCTGGCTTTGAGTATGCATCAGTAAAACCTTATACATTATTCAGTCACATTTACAAACGAGGAAGATCAAAGGAGTGAAATACCTGAGGATCAGGAGTTGGATAAGGTGTGCTAGCACTCAAAACCCCAGGAAGCGAAGACCAGATGGCAAGACGGTCAGTCTAATCGTCCACTCTGCTGTTATTTCTTATTAGTGCTTTACACGACCCCAACGTGGACATAAAAGCTTGCTAATCACAGTATAACGATCTACGTTATGAAAACCTCTTGATCAGCCCATTTAGCTGTTTTTGTTTATCCATCATGTTATCCATTAAATGTTTTTCTTTCTCCTCCAAAATGTCTTACTTTGCGTAACAATAATGTCATCTTTGAATTTATGGACACAATTTGATTTCATGTCCCCAGGGTTTGCGCCATCCAAACAGGTTCTGACGTGACATCACAAGCACAAGTGTGCACAAGTGCTGCAATAGGGAACAAACCATAGACTATGAACCACAACGCGGGCAGGACAGGTTGGTGGTTAATAGGGTTTGAGTCCCAGCTGAAAGGTTCTGGGTTCGATCTCCAATGTTCAGTCTCGAGGCATCTTTGAGCAAGATTCCCTAACCCCAACCTGCTCCTTAATGACATGTATCTAAAAAGAAAATTCACTTTGCCTGCTAAATTACTGAATAGTAATTGAAGACCAAGGAGGGAAGCAATAAAGATCCAAAGCAAACAGCTAACAGGATGTTCCTCCTAATGTAAATGCATTTCAAGTACCTCATTTAAACAAGCATCACCCACCGACTCTCCCACTCACTAAAACACATCTCAGGTGTGGAATATGGACTCTGTTTTCTTCCAGTCACAGAAATCGTCCAGCACATAATGTATTACGAGGCAAACACAGGTTTTTTTTGTATATGTTTTGTTAGCATACAAAATGTAGCCACTACACAACACAGCCGCAGGGAGGGCGAGACAGCAACATACGTCAAGCAAAACGAACATGCTAATGAAAGGACAGCGAGCCGTGGCGGCGTGTGTTTAAAACACGTGGGAGAGTGAACCTGGATCATAACGGCGTGTCCTCTATCAGGTCCTCCCCTTATCAATTTCCCTATGCAGCCCCCACACCCCGTGCACCGCAGGGGGTTCCCCTGGAAGTTTGTTGCAGAAACTTTGTGAGTTGCGGCCCGGCGCTGCCTGCAGCCACCCGGGGAGACACTAACCAGAACACAGGATATGAGGTCACAGCGTGAGATGTGTTGCCGTGGCAACCCTCGGCGGGCAGGCCTCTGGACCACGCCGCCGCAAATAAATCTCTCACCAGGCTGTCACCTGGTGGTTATGTGTGTGTGTGTGTGGGTGTGTTGGGATGGGTTGGCGGCAGGGTGGGGGGGGGGGCTTTTGTTTGTTTGCGTTGTGTCCTGTGTGTGTGCGGGCGTGCATGTGTGCATAAGCATGTGTTGGACAAAGTTCACCCTGAGTGAATGCTAAGTGTCCTTTCAAGTGTCTTTTTCTGTGTCGTACAGTTACATATGCATCACATGAATACGAGGCAGTGTGCTCTCGTTCGCTCTCTCTCTCGATTCCTCGCAGTACTCTTGTGTTTACATCTCTTCCCTTCCCCCTGTCTCTCTCTTTATTCCTGTCCTTCCTGACTCATTTATCCTCTCTCTCTCGGGGTTCTTCCCCTCCTGCTGAGGAGCAGGATGGAGCTTCTGGATTACACCCTGATGGCCCTGGCTTTTGTGTGTGCATACCCTCTTGTACAGCGAATGCTTGAATACATTTAGGATCTTTCAACGTGTTCCGACCTACCCGGCACTTATTCTTGTACATGTCTTGCCTGTGGGTGTCCGTGTTGTGCACTGTGTTCAGTTCTGTTGTATTTCCCACAAGGAGGATAGCAAAGGTAAACACTCCACAGTGAATTTGCTGCCTGCCCCCACGGCCGCTCTCTCTCTCCTTCTTATCCGGGCCGCGACAACGCCGTACTTTACATCAAAAGCACTTTGAGTCTATATGGAAAAGATGTAACTCTATGCATATCCAATGTGCCCCCGTCGTATTATTCGAGGGATCACGATTCGGCATACATAATCAATAAGGGGCTTTGTTTGTAGCATTAGGAGCAGAAAGGATGAAAAATACATAGAGGATGTAGAAGATTAAAGCAAGATGTTCGTGGCGTCTGGGTGCGGAGAAGGCAGTGTGGAGTGCGAGGTGAGAACAGAATCTTTATTCATATGGATGAGTGACGAAGGCTGCAGTCAGCTTTACATAGACTTCAATAGTTGTGGTGCTGTTATCTATCCTACATCTGGGCGGACACTTCTTTGTGGGGAAAAGCTGATGCACGTCAGCGGCTGTCTGCATGCCAATTCAAGTTGTTCCTCTGCGGCAAAACTATCATTAAAATGAACCATGTTCTAACCGGCCCAGTGATAAATACCTACGTCTAACGCTTCAGAGAGAGTGATGAATCAGCTCAGTACTGCGTGTGTGGAACAATAATGACCAGTTTGGTCTTTCCAAATGAATGTCCGTAGTCCTAATGATTCGGTTTGTTAGGATCCCAGGTTAATTGTTGACAATGTCTACGTGTACATCAGCCAGGATTTTGATTCAACTCGTCTCGTCTCGCGGTGTTGCCGCGTTCCGAAATCGGGCAGTTGGCGAGCATTATATTCCAAACGAGTGCTCAGCAGCTCCCAGAGCTGTGCAGCCGTTTGTCCAACCCAGGGAAGTGGATACAAACTGCCCTGGCGAGGTTTACCAGGTTTATTAGAATAAAAAAAAAAGTTTTGATTCTGTGTTGACACATCCCTGTGCATGCTCAAGGACTGAGGTGCAGAGTTATATTTTTGTGAGAAGATGATGGATGCATTTGATATAATTGGGATAATTCACCTACCTAGCCAGATTAGTTTGTCTGTCCTTAACTGGGTTGGACAAAACATAAATACAGCTGCAGGAGCTGCTAAACATTTGTTTGGAATATAATGGATGTAAATTGACATCAAATTGTCCACACATTTCACCAGAGACAATGTCACAAATGAACCCGGGTCTTGTCAACCCAGTTAAAACAATGGTACCACAATCCTGCCTCAACTGAGCTGCTCGCATCCATTCAGAAATCTTTTTTATTCACTTTGGTCCCTTAACGTCAGTCCTGATAAGCTGTTGAATGTGTAGTACAGCAGTAGTACAGGACAGTAGCCTAGTATGAATAAATCAGAATAATTATGCAATGTAACAAATAACTAGAAAGATTGATCACAGAAAACGTATCTACGTACACAATGAGTTGCAGCGACGCAAAGAGAGGGATCGAACATGGGGGACATTCTTGTACTGCAACAGCAGCAATTAACATCAACTTACAAAGTAAAACGTACAAGAACAACAGGTTGCTGTGGAATATAATGAACAACCGCTGTGCTGGTAGAGGAGACTGTTGGCTAATTATTCAGTGCGCTTCAGCAGGCTGGGCCACCAAGACACCAGTCATGTTTAGTTGTTTTTGTTTCTTCTCACAAGCAGCCGTTTAAATCACTCAGCCGTCGCGTGCGTGAAACTATTGAAAGTGACGTTTTGGAGGTCACTTCTTCCCCTGAGATTTTTTGCATGTGAGGTGTACTGTGTTGATGTGCACATGCACGGCGCTGATGTGAGCGTGCACTCAATGGTGACGTGAGCGTGCACAACGCTGATGTGAGTGTGCTCTCAGTGGTGACGTGAGCGTGCACGGTGCCGATGTGGGCGTGCACTCAGTGGTGATGTGAGTGTGCACTCAGTGGTGACGTGAGAGAGGCTTTAGTGTGATCAATGATTGCAGTAGGGCTCATTCCAACCAAAATTGTATAACAGCACAACATAACAAATCGCATCCGAGCTCAATATGTGAGCAAGCAACTTTTTATGGCATTAATGTTACCGCGATCAGTTTTAGGTCAGCAAATTGTTGCCATCCCACCATCTGGCTTTCATAATACTGTTGCTTCTGTTCTACACAATAAAATATGTGGGCTACTTTCTATTATTAATTCACTGCACTTGTTGTGCTAGTGTCTTCCCCAACAGAAGAAAATCGGTGCAATCAGATAGATAGACTCAATAGACTGAGACATAACGGCACATATTAACATTCACGTTATTTTCTGTGTTCACTTGTTACCTGAAACGTGACAGATTGAACACCCCCACGCTAAGTGTTTTTCATGAAGACTAATATGCTAATGCTTATCCAAACGTTAGCGGTTCGTTGTTGACAAGGAAACATTTAGCTTTTTATACACAAATGCCATTCTGGACTGGTGTCCTACCACTATAGCATTAATTTTACCCTTGCTCGCGGCGTCTTATTTTATACAGTCTCATCTTCAACCACAATTGAAGAACAATCTATTCGAAGTGACCACACGGGGAAACATGTTTTACTTGAGGCTACGCTCATATATAGTTAACTTTAAGTGAAGACATCACGTCTGTCACATCCAATAAATTACAGTATCACATTAACGGACTTAATAGACCACAAATCAACTGCCTTGTTATGATTGGAGGCTAAATAGAAGTGTTCACCGAACTCCAGAAATCCAGTCCATGAATCTGATGTTGGGCATTACTGTAGAGTATTCAGCCATTCAGCCAGCCGCCAGCGCTGTTGGAACTGCCCGTTTGCCACCTTCATTTAGTCTCAAGCCATTCAAGAGCTAACGCAACCTGCACCATCACCATTGGTTTGTTATTCCGCAGGCCTGTGTTGCCGTCAGCGTTGCTGGTCTGTTGTGCGTGGCAGACTGCAGTAGGGCCAGTAGCCCAGCGGTGGCGCTGCACCTCTGCTGGGTGCATGCAGGGGAAACACTGCAGGCTTTTGGTTTTTGCTGAGATCTCGTTTAGCACCAGACAGACGATAGACTAAGGATGAAGCTTTTTGTGTTGGAAATTGATGGACTACAGAGTGGCCTGTGTGTGTGTGTGTGTGTGTGCATGTGCGTCTAGGTGTGATTGTGTGTGCGCTCGTCTAGGTGTGTGTGTGTCCGTCTGTCTGTGTTATTCATTCAGGGCCTGGTGTGTGTATATATTTCTGTGTTTGTGTTATTCAGCATATTTATCTGGGCCATCTCTGACTCGCCTTCCTCCACTTTAATGTTTTATTTCCCTCCTCCTAAATGTGCTGAGAAGCTCATTTAGTGTGTAGACATGGATCTCCATGTCCCTGAGACGTCTGCTATCAGATGAAGCCATCCTTCAACAGCAGATTGCGCTGCAGAGTTCTGATGTTCCACAGCATTTAATGAAATAAGTAAACCATTTTCTGCGTGGGTCGGGGCACTTCAAGTTAATACAACAGATATTTCCACGCAGAGATTGTGCAGGTTACATATGTATATAAATATATGATTGGTTTTTATCATCACAAAAAGTAAAACAAACGTATGTGGCCTCAGAAGCAGTAAGTGGGGCCGCCCACACGCATGACTAATGAACTGTTCTGCTTGTTTGTGTTTGCATGATGTTTGCTCTGAAGGGAGGCTGCTGTGCATTGTTGTGCATATGCACGACGTTTACATAATACATCATCTTGTACACGTTCACCAAGTCTAGAGAGATAGAGAATCATCTGTATATTTTAACCATCAGCATAGTTTTGCCTGGTAATGAGTCCAAAATGTAAATATAACATTAGGATATGACTTTCATATCCTGTTTTATTTCCTGAATATCTTTTGAAATCTTTCAAATCCATGGTCGGACATTAGTGAACATACGGAACACTTCAATGATCAGATCATGCACACTTCACACACACACACACACACACACACACACACACACACACACACACACACACACTTTGCTTTAATTACCTGAGTGTGGGTCCCTCCAGTGTTAGCAGGGTGAAACAGAGCTCAGTGTATTCCCAGGACGTCCCACCTCAGCTCCAATCTACAGAGCAGATACCACCTGACACGGCTTCCCAACCAGGCCTGAATTATTCATCACCTCGTGGGAATAAAAGTGATGAGCACGATGAGCCCTCCCCCGTCCCCTCCGCCCCCAATCTCCCCCACTCCCACCTCCACCACCTCTCACTCATGCACTGGTGTAAATTAATCCAGCAAGCCTCCAGCGGATGGGTTCGAGGACTTCAGAGACAGCCTAGAGAGGATGGATGGAGATGGGTAGAGGGCATCTGAGCGCATCCTGTCGGGGGGGATCCAGGCTTGGATTGAGGGGTCTTAGGCAGCCCGAAGTGGAGTGATGTGGGTGGGTTGATGTAGGAGAGATCCAGGCAGCGTAGGTAGGAATGAAGGAAGCCTAGAGAGGAAGGTCCCAAGTCGGGTCAAGAGATCACTTGGTAGCCTGGAAACCGTTCAGGGACCCAGGTTGGTAGGGGGATCGGTGGCAGCCTGAGAAGGAACCTCCAGACTTTTTTAATGTTGTTCGCCCTTCATTTATTCAAGAATGGAAACGAGTTTCAGATGGAAAACCATCAAGTCTACTGCTTCAAAGAAAACAGAATGACGTGGGCAGGTGTGGTCAGCTGCATCTCGTTCCTTTAACACAGATGTAATGGCATTTAGGGAAACCAATCCAAGCTTGTGGGCATGCTGGAGACAATAACTGTGGCTGGGTTGAGGGGTTAACGCAGTCTGGAAAGGAGAGAACTAGGTTGGGTAGAGGGCTAGTTGGCAGCCCTGGAGTGGCCCAGATGGGAATATCAGTGGGTGATATGATATCACAGCTAATGACATTTAGCAAATTTCCCGTCACGTTCCCACAGTTTATACTATGCAGCTGGTTACCCCCCCCCCCCTTAATTGGCATAATAAGCTTTTGTTCTTGAGAAAAACATTTGCTGTTTTGGCAGGAAGCACTGTTTCTACAGTATTGGTGGACATCTGTGCTGCTTTGATTCGCTGTAGTGACTAATGGTGGGATGTCCAAGCTAAAGGAGAAGGATGAACCACTGAAAATGGCTTTTCCTTCACCAATCAACAAGTACAAACAGCTGATTTTACATCCCAAGGGTAACCATTACAACATTTACAACAACACATTGTAACACACATTGTAACACAACAACACATTACTACCAAGTAGAACAGAGAATTCTGTGCATTTTCTGTCAATTATGTTTCTATTTTACTAGCCCTGGTTTTTACTAAGCAAAACTAGATAGTTTGTGTTTTGTATCAAATATTTGTATTTTTGGTTTTTAATTTACTTTTTACTTGTAATTAGTATGGACATCTACTTCCCAAAACTACAGCAGACGTGATGACGTTTACCTGCCTTACCTGTCCTCCAACACATGTCTCAACCCACGATAAAATAACTCATATTATCCCAAATGCAGGCCTAAGCCGAGCACAGAGTAATTGCAGTAATCATTGAGTAAATTACAACATGGTTATCTCCGGTTTACACCGAGACCCCTACGGAGCCGGTAACCTGGCTCGGTCATCTCGGTTCAGCAGCTGTCTCTGGTCTGTGTGCCGGAATTACAAGGATTTAATGGATTAGATATGGAAAATCTCTCGCTTAGCCTGTCACTCCTTACGAAGGTCAAGTGGAGATTCGCTTTCTGGGTTCATAACTTGATGACTGGATGCTGTCTGGGCATCCGCCTTGGTGGGATTGTGTCTGGGTGGTTTTGTTGCTGGGTTGTTTGGTTTAAACCGCAGTTTGAATTTTTTAAAGCCGCTCAGCCAATCGGTAGGATGTTGCCGTGCGACGCATTTCACTTGTTGGTTACTGTTGCTGTTGTTAGGCTGTCTGAATTGCAGCTAAAAGGTTCTGGGTTTGATTTCCAATGTCCGCAGCCAATCTGTATGCATCCTTGAGCAAGATGCCTGAACCACATGCATCCAACATAAAAACAACTAACTATTTAAATAGGAAGTTATGCGGTGAACACATGCTGTGGGTGTGCTTTCGTGTTTGTGTACTGCATCGTCCCATACTTCTTCCATGTCTCACTGTATGTGGTTTCTGCATCTCACACTTACTTGTCAGTGGGTCTGGCCGTAAGGAAAATCCCCTTCAAAACTAGACTTTCACAGTGTTCATGTATTATTAGTGTGTGTGTGTGTGTGTGTGTGTGTGTGTGTGTGGTGCGTGTGCGTGCGTGCGTGCGTGCGTGCGTGCGTGCGTGCGTGCGTGTGGGTGTGTGTGTGTGTACGAATGCTGGATGCAGTGCCCATGTGTGTGAGCTTTAATGTACTTTTGCATGCGTGCACACGTGTGTTGGTGTGCATGCCACACCGGGCTGTAGTGACACCGAGTGTGACCGTGGTACATTGAGTGTGGTAATCCTCCAGCCTCTCTGGACCAGGGGTTCCATCTCAACACGTGGGGGGCACCGTGTCTGCACCATGTCACAGGGTGGAGGAGAGGTCGTTCCCCTGCATCTGTGAGTAGCGCCACCAGACCCTGTGTGTTGTCCTGACGTCAGGGGGTTCAACTGTCTAAACACTGTCGAAACCCCAAAGCACAAGGCGATGCCAGAAGGGATGCCAAATAGTGATTTTGAATATTTCAAGTCCTATATGAAGCGACCAAAGAAATATGGCCAAGTTACATTCACCCACCATTCACCAATCGTGTGCCTTGTTCAGTTTGAACAATATGATTCTAGTTTTGGTTGTTGTTGCACCTCACATACAATGTGAAATTTGCACTCTGTTTGCTTCAAGCTTAAGCACTCCTCTAATCTCTAAAGACAAAGTAACACAATCTGGCTGCTAATGCTATGTTAAGTAATACGTCTTGTTATTTCCAAGTAATCAGGATATCATGGAGGAATGGCATGAGATGTATGTAAAGGAAGAGATGAAGATACATGGCTATGTTTATATATAGGAAGAGAGGAATGATGCTGATCCATCTGATATGCAGATGGAGAGAGAACCATAAGCATGAGTGGAAGACAGAAGAGAGATGGGATGGATTGATGGACAGAGATGAGAAGGAGAGATGGATGAGAAGCTGATAGAGAAAAGAAAGATGGAGAGCAACAGAGGGGTGAAAACGAGTAGAAGGGGAGGAAAACAGCGAACAGATGTTCCATCGTATCAGTTTAGACCAAGCTGCCTGTAGCAACAGCACACATACACACATGCACTTCACATCACGGTGTGTCTGTCTGGCATTTAATTTTCTCTCCTATGTGCATGCGTACATCTGTGTCTGCATTTTTGTTTGCTTTCACCTTTTATCCATTTGTTGATTCAGACCAACAAACAAACATCAAATGCTGAGTGTTTAGCAAAGGATTGGCAGCATCTCTGCTGTTTTGAGCCTCTATGCCTCTGTGATGTTGTCTTCATTCATGTGAAATCTATGACAATGTTAATGACTGGCCATGAATTCATTGGTTAATTTGTTTTTGGTTTCGTGTATGTAAACGCCAGTGAAAAGGGACCTGTTGCCACCTCTATCTTGGCAATGCACTGCATTAGATCAGACAGTTGTTATTTTGTACGATTAATAAATGCAAGTTCTTTGAAGCTAAATTGAAGCTGAACATTTCTTGTTACTGGCCACTTTCCCATAGGCTGGCCGTAACACTCACTCGCTCCCACTGTGCCGAGTAAACTTCCAGACGATCGTTTTCAGAAGAGTGATAAACCTGAAATATTTTCCTCTTCCATTTATTACTTTCAATGTCACCATGACCTTGTGACGATTGATAGACTGTGTAATATCCATTTCACCTGCTGGCAGTATTCAGTTTTTTTCATATCTTTATTAATTTAAATCAGATTGAATTTAAAGAAATTTAATTGGAATACATTTTAATTAAAAAGGTTAGAACCAAACTCCTTTGGGCAGCAGTGTTTGACAGATCGGTCCATTTGGAGTCAGAGCACTTTATTAATCCCAAAGGAAATTGTTTGGTGAAATTGCTCTAATAAACTTAAAAGTAAACAAAAAATATGAACACAAAATACATGTAGTAATAAACGCAGAAGTTTGAAAAAATATGTGATCATATGCACATAGAAAATTCATACAGGGTCCAAAATGAACTTCTGGAGTGGAAATAATCAACCAGCCAAGTGTTTATTTTAACCCAGAATCTTCTTGTCTGCCAAATAGTTAAAATGTTTCTGCCATTGGCTGGTGTTAATTTGTATACCTGTATGCATATACATAAAGATATGTAAATAATTTATGCAACTAAATTCCTGGGATATTGCACATTGAACTGAATGAAATCCTGTTCTTATTATTCACATTATTATTCTTCCTGTTGTTCTGCTTGTACTGAACATGTTGGTCCTCACAGACATCATGTTGCAAGGGTGGCCATTTAAGTTGAATGTGCCCTTCATGGACAACCTTCAATTGGACACATTTGTTTATTTAAATGAGCAGAGAGCAGGTTTGTACACAGAGCAATAACACACGTCAAACTTGTGTTTCTTTTTAAGCGTGGCATTAATTTCCCACTAATGCAGTCGCACCGTGCACAAAACACACAAGATGTGCGTCAACCGGTGGTGTTTATTCTTGCTGATGTGTCCCAAATGAAAGTCTTGTCTTCGCTCCTTAAGACTCTGTTACCGTCAGAATGGTAATTCCTCGGGTCCTAATCCTGCATTGTTATGCTAATAGAGAGCAATCACAAACATGTAGACAGTGAATTGTAAATAAAAATTTTTTTTTCCGTTGTGCTCTGTTTCTGTGCGTTCAGAGGTTGGTTTGGGTGTGGGGACACAGTTTCTCACATGTTTGGTCTTTCTGGTTTGACTTTTGATTGGGTCACATGGAAAACATAATATTTATGAAAGACAATGTAAGCATGATGTATTTGTTAAAATGAGCGTTGGACAGTTCTTTATTCTTTATAACAGCCACCTCTGATACACAGTGATTGATCAGTAACATGGACCTCCAAGACCATTAACTCTGCAGTAAAATGGAATCAGTTTTTTCTGGTATCCTGTTCCCCCAATCAGGAGAGGTGGACTCCACAAAGGGGCCGCTGTCAGTGTCAGTGTTAACTGACAGTGGCAGAGCAGGCGAAGGTACTGATTCCAGTGCCCCCACCCAAGAACAGCTCACACAACCAAATGCGGCAAGAGAAAAAAAACTGCACAAAGACAGAAGAAAAGATGGCTGCCAGGAATAAGACAGGGGTCGTGCAACACTCAGTCATGGGGGGGGGGGGGGGGGGGGGGGGGGGGAGGGGACAGGAAGTTAGCCAACAACATCGCCAATATCGCATTGGCGACTTGTCAATGAGAATGAAATGGAGAATGTCTTAAGAGAACATCCAAACAAATGTATAATTCCATATTTATATTCATAAATGTTAGTCTATTGAGATTACTTGCATCCTAATCAGGCACTCTAAAACAAACAAACCCAAGTACAACACAAGTGATTCAAGACAAGGATGAAGCGTCCTACACCAGTTTAACATTCACAGCATTTGCAGTCCATCAGTCACTAATCCTTCCGTTGCGAAATTTTTAACATGGCTTGTTTTAGTTTGTTTTCTCATTCAGACTTGCAAACAAACAAGCAAGCAAGTGCAGGCCATCTCTGACTGTGGGAACCTGAGCCAGTCAGCTCTTAAGGTCACTCTTATTATTAGCAACACCCTGAACTTTGGTTGCCATGGTGAAAACAATAACAACAGTTGAACAACGTGAGTAACTAGGAAGACTGACAGGAAGGAGCCAAGGAGGGAAACCATACCAGGACAGTCCCAGGGCAAGGATGTTCTAGCGTGTAGGCTGTTCATCTCCAAACTGAAAGGTCTTGGGATTGAAGCCCAAAGTCTGCAGTCTTAACTTTTTGGCATCCTTGAACAAGATACCCTAACCGCTACCTACTCCTCAATGACACATAGCTGAATTGTAGACACTGTAAGTCACTTTGGATAGAAGTGTATGCTGCATGACGAGATAGTGATGGTAACCCATAATATAAGCATCTTTTTAGTATTCAAATAATGCCTATAGTGCATATAAACGTGTCACAGTTTGTCGCTGCTGAAATACTAATACCTCACCAATAGAGGGTGACGTTTACATGACCGACATGGTATGAGCGACACACAGGCTGTGACTCCCAGCTGAAAGGTTCTGGGTTGGAGTCCCCAGTCTGCCCATGGGCATCCCCGAGCCTGAACCCCCGCCTCCTAATCTCATTAGATAAAAGCATCTGCTCATTTTTACACGTAACTGCAATGCAGTTGCTAGTTTAAATCCCAGGTCATGTGTAGTATTTGTGTGTATTTGTCAATATAATGCATTTAAAACAATTGTTAATACTAATGTATCACACTGAATTCTGGAATAGAATACTGCACTTCGACACTCCAGGGGGGTGTAAAACTATTTTTAAACGTCTCTCCTCTGTTGTACACACCCTCCATGTGGGAAAACAAAGGCCTTTTCGAAGAGTTTTGTTAATATGGATAACAAAGGGCACTGCAGCAGTAGTTCATTGTTTACAGGATCTGTTTGTTTTCAGGGTACTTGGTGTAATGGCTGAGTTTTCTTGTATAAACCATGAAACTGTACATTTCTTCCCATCCCGCAGAGTATGGTCATTTTTTTACATCCCCAGCTCTGGCAAATGACTTTGTTGGCACACTAAATAATAACAATGAAAAGACAAACAAACGAGTGGCTGGCACACACGTGGGTACAGTTCAGACCAGCCGACCGAAGAATTGAACAAACAAATTCTCCAACAAAACCGAAACAATGTAGGGGCAGTAATTTGGTGCAAATTGAATTTCCCCAGAGGGACAATGAAGCCAGTTTTGTTTGTTCAATGCAATAAAATCTTTTTCAGATAACAAAAATGTGTCAATATCCCCACAATAACAATGTGTTCCTGTTACAGAGGATACTCGTAGGATTACCATGGTTTTATATTCATTTATTTAATGAAAAGTGGGGCATAGAATCTTGGATAATAGCGATTTACTTCCTGAAAACAACAGTTTGAACGATTATTGAACCGTTTTTGATCAGAATTACACAGCAGTGACCGGCAAATCAACATGTTTCAGCAGGGCTGCTATTATAAAGCAATTTGCCTAACAAAGCAGCAAAATACTTAAAGGACTAAATGACAGGCTTGGCAACGGGGAAGATCTAGACACACTTGGTCACATCAAACCCTGAAACCTAACCGCAATCTAGCTTGGCCTGCTTTTAATCAAGCAGCGTGTGGTCATTCATTTAAATGTATTACAATCTACCTATTGCATTAACCTGTGTGATTGTTAGTTTTTTTAAATCTCTCTTGCCATGTTGCTTTCAACTGGATGAGCAGGTTTCATGGCAGTTTGCAGCATATTAAAGGATTGGTTGCTCTGACGTAGAGTTTGAACACGTTGATGTGGGGATCGTCAGACCAAGCCGTTGAGCGTGCCCTCTCTGTGAGAACATCTCTAATCCCATAATCACACAAGACAATGCCGTCTGCCTTACTGCAGAGCGTTAAATAGCAACCTCAGAAAACGCGTGGATTAGACTTTCCATATGAAGACAAACCTCCGTTGTTTGCTGTCGGTATCACCGTCTCTGTGTCCCACCAGCGAATACAAACTTCTTAAATCGTGGCTCATTTGCCCCTCCGGTCTCTTAGCTGTCGCCGGTCTCGGTGCCTCAGTGTCCCTGTGCAGGCATACACTCACTTACACAGGGACGGACAGGCACATGCGTACGCAGACACACACACACACACACCCCCGCCTTGCTCGTTCTTTCCTTCACGGTTCATCAATACCAATCAGTTGTGTGTTAGGGAGGGCTTCCAGTTTTGTTAAAGAATTACCAGGAGGGGGGCGGGAGGTGGGTCTGTCCGTACAGCCAGATGTTCCCTCCACTTGACTGGGGAAAGACAGAGGTAACGGCCAGAGCGGGAGACCGGGGGGACAACTAATTAAAGTAACCACAGAAGGGAACCCTCAACAACCTCCCACAGTGCACTCTGTTTTGTGTTTTTGTTTTGTGTGTGTGTGTGTGTGTGTGTGTGTGTGTGTGTGTGTGTGTGTGGAAAGCCTTGTGACCCGCGGTGAGAATGAGACAAGTGACCCGCGAAAGTCCACAGGAAATGGAGTCTGGCTGGAGAGAGGGGAGGGAGCGGGAGGGAACATGATGGAGAGATAGCCGGGTCGAGGAGCGGGATTGCGGGGCTGGGGGGTTGACAGAAGTGGGGTGGAACGGTGTTTGTCCATTAAAAGTGAGAGTCGGAGTACGAAGACATGGACCGAGAGGGCAGGAGAGCGTGAAAGTGAGTAAGAGAGAGAAAGAGGGAGAGAGAGATAACAGGACACCATGGTAATAAGGACCTCCAGGGTGTGTGTGTGTGTGTGTGTGTGTGTGTGTGTGTGTGTGTGTGTGTGTGTGTGTGTGTGTGCGGGAGTGGGGTGTGTGTGGGTGGAGGTAGGGGTGTGTGTGTGTGTGTGTGTGTGTGTGTGTGTGGTAGGGGTTGGGGGAAATGCACTGACACACTAAATAAGCACGTCCCATCTTTGGAGGAGTCTGCCGTTTGAATTTCTGTTTCAGGCTCTGGGGATGAAGTGTTCACATATGTGGTGTTCCAATGATGGATTCTCATGTTGAAGTACAACCGATGTTAAGAACCCTTTATTTGTCCCACAAACAGGGAAATTCATAGTTACAGCAGTTTAGATGCAAGAATATAGAAACAGTTTAAATACAGAATAAGATAAAGAGATAAAAAGAAAGAAGAAACACAAGGAGGCATATTTGAAAATTATTGCACTGGAAAATCTATATACAATAAAAAAAAAATATATATATATATATATAAATATAAATACAAATTGTACAGTGAAATGTACTGAATGAGATGTATCGGATGAGTTTATAATGTCCAGTTTCATTGGTACATGTTAGGTACATGTTAGGTACATGTTTCAACAGACGGTTTAAACAAACAGGTTCAAACAGACAAGTGCAGCATGTTCAGACAGACAGGTGTGACCTGATGGTACAGGCCAGTGTAACATGTTGAGACATACTGTTGGTCAGTCGGTGTCGGTGAGTTGTGACATGTTGAGGCATACAGGAGTGTCATGTTCAAACAGACAGGTGTGACATGTTGGTACAGGCAAGCGTAACATGTTGAGACAGACAGTTGTGACATGGTGAGACATATAGCTGTACCATGTTCAGACACAGTTGGAACATATTGAGGCATACAGGAGTATCATGTTCAAACAGACAGGTGTAACATGTTGAGACGGGCAAGCTTAAACCAATACAAACACAAACAACTGGTGTAAACAGTAGTGCTACTGGCATTGGTATGATAAAAAAAAAAGAATTAGCTATTTACTGTCATTGTGGCTTTGTTAACA
>OMKI01056381.1:0-10986 GCA_900302315.1 Phycis blennoides
TGTTAATTTCTGTACTGACTTGATCATCCCGTGTAAAACGATCAAAGTATTTATTTATCGAAGTTTCTAATTACACGTGTGAATAGCTACCATTTCATCTCCTTTTCATATTAGCATACTGTGTTGATCCATGCCGCCTTGCTACGGAATCCAATGTATTGTGTTTAGTCACAGGTTAATAAACTGACGAACTGGCCCCACGTCTCCTGCATTTCATTGAGACACAATGCAGATGAGTTTGTTACACTATGCTATCTCTCACTATCTATCTATCTAGGCTATCTCTATGTATATATTTACTTATATATCTGACACTGTCACTCTCTCACTACTTGTCTCTCTCAATGGTATCAAGGTGGGCTTTCCTCTGGAGTCCCTCATGTGACGTCATGCAATGCATTGTGGGGGAAATAAGAATCATCGCTAACCTGTTAGCCAACCGCTACAATATCACCTACTTTTCCTTATTACATTTCCTTTTTGTGATACCCTACAACATCAAATACAATGGTTAACTGTTTAAATGTTTATTACCAACTAGAAAATTGCCAGAAAAGAAAAAAAAAGAACCTGCACCATGGGCTTTAACTATTCTGGCTCCTTCAGGTGGATTTTTCTGCTGGTGTCATCTAGTGCTCTTCTCTTCCTCCTACCTCTTCCTCCTCCTCCCCTCATCTCCCAGGCTCTGTGGAGCTGCTGGGCGCCATGGCCTTCTGCGCCCCCAAGCAGCTGTCCTCTTGCCTTCCCAGCATCGTCCCCAAGCTGACCGAGGTGCTCACCGACTCCCACGTCAAGGTGCAGAAGGCCGGCCAACAGGCTCTCAGGCAGATCGGCTCCGTCATCCGCAACCCCGAGATCCTGGGTACGATGTGGGCCTGCTCCAGTCTCTGAGGCCTCCTGACTGGCCCTCAAGAGAACTTGTCATTTTGTTGTGGTGATTGTAATTGATCAAGTAATTAATACTGATCATAATTCTGTTAATGCTGTTGTTACAGTGATACATACTCATACTAGTAATGCTGATTGTTACTCGATATTATGATATTCTTGTGATTAATAAACAATTTCATTGGTTGTTCCACCAGCCATCACGCCAATCCTATTGGACGCTCTGACTGACCCATCCAGGAGGACCCAGAACTGCCTGCAGACGCTGCTGGACACCAAGTTTGTCCACTTCATTGACGCCCCCTCACTGGCCCTCATCATGCCCATCGTGCAGAGAGCCTTCCAGGACCGATCCACTGACACACGCAAGATGGCCGCCCAGATCATTGGCAACATGTACTCCCTCACCGACCAGAAGGTTTGCTGTGCAAATTACACATTTCGTGGACATTTTCTTCTATACTATACAGAGCCATTGTATGGGTATGCCTACAGACCTGTGGCTTCCCATATTATGCATAATATTCACATTTTACGATATATATTTTTTGCTTTCAGGACCTGTCTCCATACCTCCCAAGTGTCATTCCTGGACTTAAGGCCTCTCTGCTTGACCCAGTACCTGAGGTAAGTTTAGTCATGCATGACTGAACATGAAACAATGAAACTAGACAAACTATACTGTAAATGTCCGTACAAAGGCCTCATTTTTGTTCTGTTTTTTCTTTGTCTTTTTTTTTTTTGTTATTCTACTGCTGCACAATATATCATATTTATTCACCATTGCGATATGAACATGAAACATATTGCAAAAGACAAAAAGAAAAGATGCTAAAGATAAATTTTTTTAAGGAGCAATTAAAAAGCATAGTGCTCAGCAGTAGTCCTGTAGACCCTAAATGATAAGTGATGAATGAGAAAATAGGTCCTAGGTTGAAACAGCATCTGGCCCTTCCCCCCCTAATTGCAAAAGGCATTTGAATGCATGAGAAAGCAATCACATACACATTGATTATTTTACTTGCACAACAATCTCACAGGTGGTATCTTTTTTTGGTATTACATATTATAGCCCTTGCTGTTGTGGAGATATGCTCAATTTACCTTGGGTATGTTGTTTTCTAAGAAAAACCCAGAAAGAGGCCTGGTGATGTAGAGGTTAAACATTTTTTGCAATGTTTTTATAAATTGCTTTTTTTCGAAATATAGTTTAGTTTTTTTTTCACTTTTTAAATGCATTCAAGGATGAAATGTTTTTCTCAGTGTTCCTTTGTAAAAATGGTTGACAATCTAAATGATAATACTATATTTGAATAATAAATACTAGTATTTATACAGTACCAAACTCAACGGTATCCCACGTCACATATCATGACCTTATATCGTGCAAGATGAACACATGTGGCAGATGTTAACCCTTCCTCCTCCTGCTCCTCCAGGTGCGCACCGTGTCGGCCAAGGCTCTGGGAGCCATGGTGAAGGGCATGGGGGAGACCTGCTTCGACGACCTGCTGCCCTGGCTCATGGAGACGCTGGCCTCGGAGCAGAGCTCTGTGGACCGCTCCGGAGCGGCTCAAGGTGGGTCTCGGTGCTGCTTGGTTGTTCATCCACCAGTCAACAGAATAATAATAGAATAGAAATACTTTATTAATCCCAAGCTGGGAAATTCCAACAGCATACTGTATTGGTAGTAATGATGTTGGTAAAATGAGCCATTCCACATAGGAATGGACTGGCACGGTAACCAGCATCAGGTCATACAAATCCATGAAAGCATTTGTATTCTTAATCTATATTTTCATATTTCACACAATTAAATATGGTTTAGTGAGGGGAAAAAAGATTTTCCATATTCAACTATGTTGACTCAATTGTTCCCATTTGGCTGTTGCACTCATTTGATATGATTAAATAATATTGAATCACATATTCATCATGGCAAGAATAGTCGTTTAATTGTAATGCGATCATAGATAATAATAATAATACATTGATAATAAAAGTAATACATTGAACTTTTCTCTGCCGTCCCCCAGGTCTGGCAGAGGTCATGGCTGGCCTGGGAGTGGAGAAGCTGGACAAGTTGATGCCAGACGTGGTGCAGACAGCCAGCAAGGTGGACATTGCCTCCCACGTGAGGGACGGCTACATAATGATGTTCATCTACCTGCCTTTAACCTTCGGAGACAGGTTCACCCCCTACGTTGGACCCATCATCCCCTGCATCCTGAAGGTACACGGTCTTACCACTCTGCTCTATAAATCCTTTTATTTGTGTGTTTGATTTACAAATATCAAGTTATGTTACAGTAAATGGAAAAGGCTTAACTTGATCATTATCTACTGTAAATTCCTGTAACTTAATTTTTCTGAATGATCTAATTTTGCTGTGAGACTTGTTCTTTGTTAAATTAGTATGGCTCAAGACTTAACAATGTTCAAACCCAGAGCAATCTGTAGTTTTATTCACGGCCTGGTACCTTTGGTGGAATGTCAATATCGACATACACCCTAACTGGGTAATGTGTGAAATCAGTAATCCAGTAGTGATATGATATTTCAATAGTGAACTAGCTTACCATGACTCATGCCAGCCACAAAAATCTCAATGAGTACTTGTGTATTCATTTTGTAGGTGCTTTGAAAACAACTCCCATGGTACTTCACAACTTGATTGACCCCTAGTGGCAGAAATGACATATTATATCTAAGTTGAAAACAATGGTTCCCCATTTGTAAAACCTGAAACTGCAACAAGTAGTTTGAAGTAAGCATGTGCGTCTGTGTCTAAGGCTCTGGCAGATGAAAATGAGTATGTGAGGGACACGGCTCTGCGGGCCGGCCAACGTATCATCAGCATGTACGCTGAGACCGCCATCGCACTGCTGCTGCCCGAGCTGGAGCAGGGGCTGTTCGACGACCTGTGGAGAATCAGGTCAGGCTGCACACTTTAGAGGGACTTTAAACCCACTTCTAATACATTTGCAGGTCTTTGGGGTTGAGGGTAGGCATTTTGCTTAAGGATGCTTACAGGTAGCCTCAGGGCATTGAGAAACGAACCCAGTACCTTTCATCTGGGTGTGCAACACCCTAGCAATAGACTAAGAAACTAAGACAACAGTGAAAACAATATAGATGGAGTTGATCTCTAGACATTTCATTTCAGCTGGAAAAAAAAAACTATGAACAGGCTAGTTAGCTTGGGAGTGTAGCAGACATCTATTATTAAAAGTTTGTGGTTGCTTGAGCAGTAGCTTTGGGATCGTAACTGGGTTGAGATCTTATATATATTCTTTCTGGCATTCTTTCTTTGTCTGAGTGTTGAGCATATGGCTACATATGCTAATTTACCAATCTGTGTCCATTGTACAGGTTCAGCTCAGTGCAGCTGCTTGGTGATCTGTTGTTCCACATCTCTGGAGTGACAGGGAAGATGACTACAGAAACGGCCTCAGAGGATGACAACTTCGGCACAGCGGCTTCCAACAAAGTATGCTCAGACAATATTAGTGCTGATATTAAAATGCATATCATGTACTGGATGAACAGCAAATTTACATAGAAATCTATCTTTGTAAAACTAAATGTTACCATTACTTACTATAACTAAAGTTGTAATGCCATTTAATTTAATGTATTTATATTACTCTTTCAGTACCAGAGGTAATACTTCATAATTGAGTCTAGAAAATAAGTGCTAGTACTAGTTATACTTCATTACAGTTACTCAGAAATGCTGTTACCGCCCATTGTCGCAAGACATTGTCTTGTATTTGTTTGTCATGTTTGTCAATTATGTCATTGTCTCATAAATGTGATAAAATGTTGTGTGTTGCCCTCCCTCCACCACCAGGCCATCATCGGGGCCCTGGGTGCAGAGCGGCGTAACCGTGTTCTCTCTGGCCTCTACATGGGCCGCTCAGACACCCAGCTGGTGGTGCGCCAGGCCTCCCTCCATGTCTGGAAGATTGTTGTGTCCAACACGCCCCGCACCCTTCGCGAGATCCTGCCAACCCTCTTCACCCTCCTGCTGGGCTTCCTTGCGTCCACCTGCCCCGACAAGAGAACGGTACAGGAACTTCCTTCTGGGCCATCACAGCCCCAATACGCTCATCTTCATCAGTCTTTGTAATTGCCATGCATTTCAGTCAAATGAAGGCAGAAGGTCTTTTCTCTTTCTCTTCATATTTGTTTATATGTCTAAACAAACAGTTTTCCCTGTGATAGCTTGCACAGATCATTTATGTTGACATCATGGGTGTATGTGTGCGGTTGTCCTCAGATCGCAGCACGTACGCTGGGTGACCTGGTGAGGAAGCTTGGGGAGAAGATCCTTCCAGAGATCATCCCCATCTTGGAGGCCGGACTGCGCTCGGACAAAAGTGATGAGAGGCAGGGTGTTTGCATCGGCCTGAGTGAGATCATGAAGTCAACTAGCAGGGATGCGGTATGTTGTGAACAGAATCAATGTTTTGCTTTACCTTTTAGATTTATCATTCCCAGACCAAAACAACTTGCAATATATACATAGCGTTCTTGAACAAGTGCCTTTGCACAAGACCCTGACCTAAAGCATTAAAGGAGTCTGTTATTTCTTGTGTGTGTAGGTGTTGGTGTTCTCAGAGTCCCTGGTCCCCACTGTGCGGAAGGCCCTGTGTGACCCCCTGGAAGAAGTACGAGAGGCTGCAGCCAAAACCTTCGAGCAGCTCCACTCCACCATCGGCCACCAGGCACTGGATGACATCCTGCCCGCCCTTCTCAAACAGCTGGTGAGAGAAAGACCCCCATATGTGTGTGTATATATGTAACTAACTATATAACTATATAACTACTTGTACTACTACTACTATACTAAAAACTTGTCATGTGCCCTTGAGCATCAATCACAGCTTGACAACTAGACGTCTCATGCTGCTCACAAGTCGACTTGTTGTCTGCTGAGGCATGGCATCCCACTCCTCTTGAAGGGCGGCCCTCAGGTCATTGAGGTTCTGGGGTACAGAGTTATGAGCCTCTACACGGTGACTCAGCTGATCCATAGGTTTTCTATGGGATTCAGGTCAGGAGAAGGTGCAGGCCACTCCATTTGAGGTACCCCAGTCTCCAGCAGCTGTTCCCTAATGATGCGACCTCGATAAGCTGGAGCATTGTCAGCCATGAAGATGAAATTAGGCCTGTGTTGTTCATGCAGGGGCACAATTACTGGATTAATGATGTTTATTATTCATATTCATATTCACGTAGTATGGGCTTGTCACTGTGCCATTCACAAAGTGTAGGGCAGTTCTGTGTTGACTAGACACACATGCCCACACTGTACCACCACCACAGGCAGTCTGGTGACAACAGTGGTTGATGCATAGTGCTTACCTTGACATCTCCAGCATGGTTGGCGGACATCATTTCTGCTCAACGTGAATGGACTTTCATCAGAGCAGACCACGCTCATGCCAACGGTTTTGAATGGTCTGACGCGACACTTGGGTGCCTCTCACCTCCCTTAAATGTGCCTGGAGTTGAGTGGCATTCACCATCCGGTTTGGCAGGGCACTGTTCACGATGAAGCAGTCATCAGTGTGGGATGTGGCCAAAGGACGTCCACTATGCCTTTCTGTGACTCATCTGTATCTCTGTTGCAACCTGCTGATGACACTCTGACACTCTAACCTCAGTGGCCACTTTCCACTGAGAACATCCTGTCTGAACCCTCACAATGGTGAGGTACTGCTGATCAAGTGTTTGGTGTCGTCTTATGATGTGAAAATGTGAACAGCATGATGAACTGTTTAAATACCAATTCTGATTGAACCAGGAAATGAATTGGTCAATTCGTGGATCAAACACCTGTAGTGAATTTTGCCGTTCAGCTCCTTGTTAGAGAACAGCAAGTTGTGCAAAAAGTACTGACACATTGAACAGTTGGACATGTGCATTCAAAAGTTTAGAGAAGGTCGAATTAAGTTCACCTGTAAAGGTTATAGTGTATTTTAGGTTCATTTTTGTGAGTAGTGTATCTGTGTGACTGTATGTATAGATACATATATATGTATTTATATATATATATATATATATTGTTTGTTGAGTATGCATCAGTACGCCGTACATATACATATATATATGTATATGTATATGTATATATATATATATATGTAGTGGAGTGCGAGTCTCCTCAGTACAGATTCCACGGTGTACTGATGCATACTCAACAAATTTGTTCGAGTTCTCGGTCGAATCTTTTGACTTCAGAAGCGTTTAGAGTATGGAGGTTTCACTGTAATGTGTAATTTTCTTTGTCCTTTTATAGGATGACCAAGACACAGCAGAGTTTGCCTTGGACGGTCTAAAGCAGGTCATGGCTGTCAAGAGCCGCTCCGTGCTGCCTTACTTGGTGCCAAAGGTAGCTGATGCGGAATAATTTGATCTAAATGACAATATCTGCTCATGAATTCAAATCTATCTTCAATAATCCAACAGGCATTATATTGAAATATCTGTCCATCAAATATCTAAAAATGAAGTAAAAAGACAACTGATTATTGAAATGTGTCCTACCCCTGATAATATAGCTATCAATCAAATACCTGCTATAATCAACCACAAATCTGTTACAATATCACAATTGAATGATTTATCAGAATATCTTATGTAGGCAACTTGTGCATCCAATGACGACTTGCGATGACAGGTGCTAATATTGACCTATGGCCTAACTAACTGACCTATGGCCTAACCTGCACCAGCTGACTGCCCCTCCGGTGAACACGCGGGTCCTGGCCTTCCTGTCGGTGGTGGCCGGCGAGGCCCTGACCCGCCACCTGGGGGTGATCCTGCCGGCCCTGCTGGCCTCACTGAAGACCAAGCTGGACGTGGACGACGGAGGGCAGGTAACCTCCTTATGTCAACGTGTTGAAGAGACTATGACATATAGCCATAGTCTGTTTTGATAAGTAAAAAGAGGAAAATGTTAAAGGTAAAATGTTATTCTGCAGTCTGAAGTGGTTGGTTGAAGTCTAACCACCAATGGCCAGACTACCATTATGAAATTGTATGTTTAAAAGTAGTTTAAGTATAAAAAGGTAAGTATTTGAAAAATCGATTCCAAGCTATACATTTTATAATATTAATGGACTCTCTAGGTGAAAGATTGTGGGCGGAGATAGCTGTCAATGTTTGGAAAGAGTATTACTAAATAATTATTAAGCCTCAGAATAGCAATAGTTGAGCGCTGCCTAGCAGCCCTAACTTAACCATTATGGATGATACTGTAGAGAATACACTCCTGTGAACTACATCTATAAGTTGAAGAGAAAGCGTTTGCTGATAGTTTCCAGCTAGCATTTAAACATTTGTTCAATCCCAAACATGTAAAACATACAGGATGTGATGCATTTAGGATAGGAGACCTGCTCACCTAAAATAATAATAATAATAATAATAATAATAATAATAATAATTAAATCAGACCTGACCATGGAAGAAGTTCTGAAGCTGAAGTTCATAACTTCAGCCTAAGCCTACAGTACATAATGACATTTAATTTTTTATTTTATGGCCTCTTAGGGTGTAGTTTGTGATGAATTATACATTGTTAAGATATTATAATGTGTCAACATCACTGTTTGTTTGTGTTTCTTGTTGCTACCTCAGGAGCTGTGCAGCTGTCAGACAGTGATCCTCTCTGTGGAGGATGAGGTGGGCCAGCGCATCATCATAGAGGACCTGCTGGAGGCCACGCGCGGCTCTGACCCTGGCCTCAGGCAGGCGGCCATAACCATCCTCAATGGCTACTTTGCCCGCACTCGTCTGGACTACAGTGCCCACACACGCACCCTGCTCTCAGGCCTCATTCGCCTGCTCAATGACTCCAACCCTGAGGTCCTGGTGCAGAGCTGGGACACCATCAGCTCCATCACCAAGGTGGGTTGGTTCAGCTTAGCATAGCTTAGCTTAGAGTATAACCACTGTCACTGCTCGTGTGGTTGCTGCCCGATCTGTGTTACCCATTCGCATAGTATGCTGCGCAGCCATGTTGCAAGGCTGGGTACCACAGATCGGGCATCACCACAATATTTAAGGCCCTTGGAATGCCAGAAAGTGCTTGTGGTAAGAGTGGGAGAAGCTCAACTTGCAGAACTGTGTGTTTCAGAAGCTGGATGCCAGCAGCCAGCTGGCTCTGATTGACGACCTGCACAGGGATGTGCGGTCAGTCACTGCCGACGTAAAGGGGCAGCATCTCCCTGGCTTCTGTCTACCCAAGAAGGTAAGGTTGGACCCATTCCCAGAACACACACAGGCTGATGTATAGTATAATATATATTATCTGCCATTATACTGTATATGACTTGAGTTTGGACCATGGCCTTGTATTAACATGTCAATTCTCTTCCATGTCTTGGAACAGTGCTCAGAATCCTCTCCTATATTCTCTCCCCAATGTCCTCCATGAAACATCCTAGTATTTTCCTCCTTCTCCTTCAGGGTGTGACCTGCATCCTGCCTGTGCTGAGAGAGGGGGTTCTGACCGGGAGCCCGGAGCAGAAAGAGGAGGCTGCCAAGGCGCTGGGGGCTGTCATCAAGCTGACCTCCGCCGAGGCCCTGCGGCCCTCTGTGGTCAACATCACTGGGCCGCTCATTCGTATCCTAGGAGACCGCTTTGCCTGGACGGTGAAGACTGCCCTGCTAGAAACCCTCACCCTGCTGCTGGCTAAGGTCTGGACGTCCATCTCTGTACTGGAAGCCAACGCTGACTCATATGTCTTGAAACGTTTCCGCAGCTTCATCCCAGCTGCCATGGCCGCTTATATATATAATCTATATTTCTGCCGGAGATGAAGGTTGACTGTATGATAATCTGGGGTCTTAGCACAGCAGAAATGGTTTATTATTTTTTATTTAATTTTAATTTTAATTTCTTCTAAATCTCCAAACCAGTTGCGTTTCTTCCATCAAACAATTTCTACATCCCCCCCCCCCAACCTTGCAGGTGGGCATCGCTCTCAAGCCCTTCCTGCCTCAGCTGCAGACCACCTTTCTGAAGGCGCTGCAGGATGTGAGCCGGGGCGTGCGGCTGAAGGCAGCAGAGGCCCTGGGGCAGCTGGTGGCCATCCACACCAAGGTGGACCCGCTGTTCACAGAGCAGCTGGCTGCCATTCGCAATGCGGAGGACGCCGGGGTCAGGTGGGCTGCACTAGATTCTCCGTTTGGTTTCTAATGGAGGTCATGGTAAACTTGATTCACAACCGGCTGGACACACTGATAGATGTTTATGTTCAACTTGGAACTAACCCTGAAGAATCTTAATAAGAATGTGTGGATTAGCCAGACTGCTGTCTGCTACTGTGATTATTTTTATCCATAATAGTTGTAATGCCTCATATCCCATATCCATCACAAATATATAATAATAAAGTATCCATTCATTTATGGGTTGTTATGCTTGGGCATCAATGTATTCTGTGCACTGTGCTCCCCCCATCCTCCAACAGGGAAACTATGCTCCAGGCTTTACGCTTTGTCATCCAGGGGGCTGGGTCAAAGGTGGATCCAGCCATCCGCAAGAACATCACCACCACACTCTTGGGCATGCTGGGACACGATGAGGTATGAAGGGGCTGACAGGGATGGCCTGCAGCTTGGCAGGCTGTTCTATATTGAGAAGAAAAATGTGCCTGGGATTTGAAATGTACCATGTTGCTTTGTCAGAGGCTGGGTAGGAACATGAGTGCAGTCCAATTTGAAGGGGATTATTGGATGCATTGTAATCTATTTGATCATACATGGAGATCTCTCACATTCACAATAATGATGTGTCATTTATTCAGAACACTCAATAGAAACCTAGATGTCACAGAGGATGTGGTTTTGTTGAAAAAAAAAAGTGCTTGTGGGCTGACTGTGTGTGTTTGTGTGTGTGTGTGTGTGTGTGTGTGTGTGTGTGTGTGTGTGTGTGTGTGTGTGTGTGTGTGTGTGTGTGTGTGTGTGTGTGTGTGTGTGTGTGTGTGTGTGTGTGTGTGTGTGTGTGTGTGTGTGTGTGTGTGTGTGTAGGATGCTACACGCATGTCTTCGGCGGGGTGTGTCGGTGAGCTATGTGCCTTCCTG
>OMKI01056381.1:11006-31125 GCA_900302315.1 Phycis blennoides
TTGTGTGTGTTCTCTTGTGTGTGTTGTCTTGTGTGTGCTGTCTTGTGTGTGTTGTCTTGTGTGTGTTGTCTTGTGTGTCCTGTCTTGTGTGTGTTGTCTCGTGTGTGTGTGTGTGGTGCGTGTGTGTGTGTGTGTGGTACGTGTGTGTGTGTGTGTGTGTGTGTGTGTGTGTGTGTGTGTGTGTGTGTGTGTGTGTGTGTGTGTGTGTGTTTGTGTGTGTGTGTGTGTGTGTGTGTGTGTGTGTGTGGGTGTGTTTTTGTGTGTGTTTTTTTGTGTGTGTGTGTTTTTGTTTTTGTGGTTGTTTTTTTGTTTTTGTGTTGTGTGTGTGTGTGTGTGTGTGTGTGTGTGTGTGTGTGTGTGTGTGTGTGTGTGTGTGTGTGTGTGTGTGTGTGTGTGTGTGTAGGATGCTACACGCATGTCTTCGGCGGGGTGTGTCGGTGAGCTATGTGCCTTCCTGTCGGAGGAGGAACTGAGGAGCGTGTTACAGCAGCACATCCTGGGTAGGTTCAATGAAAACGTGTTACACTCTCTAAATGTAAACCTTAAATGCCTTTGCGAGTAGCGTGGAGACCATCCTGATCATGAGACCTCACATTGTTTCGCTACATGGATCAGTCTGGACCCCAATCTGCTCACACCAATTTCCTGAAATTACAATGTAATCGGGGCCAATCAGGCACTGTGTCGACCTTTTGTCTGTCAATGCAAGTTTTCCCGTCCACTCATGTGGGCTGCTAGAGGTCCAGACTGAACCATGTAGTGAAACAGAATGTGAGCTCACGTGGTTAGGATGGTGTCCCCTAATTAATGCGCAGGTAGGGGTTAGGACAGGGGCAGGAAACCTTTTTTCCCAGAGAGCCTTACCGAATTGGATTGGTGAGTCCTGGGTATCTAGCGGTGAATAGCTGCCAAGGAGACTGTCTGGCAGCAGTACTCAATATTTTGACACAATACGTGAATAACAAGATAAACTAAAACACATTTAAACCGGTGAGGTCTCACATTTCAGAATGTTTGGGAGTGCATCCTGCTGGCTCTACAGCAGTAGCAAGCAGGATGAGAACAGTGGCCAGTGGTGTGGCTGTAGAGAACACTAACTGTATAGAATGGAGGTTCAACTGACTTTCCATAATGTGTTCATTGGTGAAACGATCACAAAAACCTAACCCTTTCCACAAAAAGAATTGCCTACAAAACGAGACCACGACTACTCGTTGAGATTCAGACCGTGGATTTGATTATGCATTGGAATTTCTTGCATCCATAATTCTGATCCGTAAACAGATTTATTCTATTTTGGAATTTGTCAAGCCGTCTTCTCTGCTGGGAAAACAAGCCAACAACAATTCCTGTGCATGATCATGTTTTGATTGAGGGTGGTCCACCCAAATAAAGTGTGTGTGAGAAAGACTGTTGTGGGCCAGATTGAGATGATCCATGGGCTGGTTCTGGCCCTTGGGCCCGATGTTGTCAAGATGAAAATGATGATTATATTGTCCAGATGTTATTAGATTCAGTGATTTATTGGGTTACATTAGATTGATCCTGGTCCATATCTCGACATAAATGCACAAAGGTTAAAAAAACATAGGATAAGATGTGAATTAGTGATGCAGGAAATACCAATAAATTTGAGTCTATATGATCTATGTACGCAATACTTAATTGTGTATTACTTAGGTTCTTTTGTAGGGCAGGGTATTTAGTAATTGTCCAAATGACTCTGGAGAGGAGTGCTGTTGCCAGATGGCTAGGAGGCCCTGTCTCCTGGGCAGGTATACGCCGCTGGACACACTGGGACTCCTACTCATGCCCACATCTTCAGTTACCCGTGGTAGATTGCTTTAATTTAAAAAGATTTTAATAAAAAAAGAAAACACTGAGTCCATCTCTTTTCAGAATGGTGTGAACAGCACAAATAAGTGAGTGATGATGAATGATCTAATGAGTGATTTTTGCATTTTTTGTCAAAATGTTGGATCAAATGCTTCAAAACTTTTCCAAACTATATCAATATAATGTATGTATAATGAGTTTCACAAATCTGATGAATGTGATGAATCTGGGTGAAGGGGGCGTTTGTATTTATTTTGCTTAATATTTGTTTGGACCAATCATGTTGCTGGCTGGAAGAAGGGAACTACAAGTGTTTAATTGGCTATTAATAGCAAGCACAAACTTGACCAGTGTCAGCAAAATAAATAAAAAACTGTAAAAAAAAACCCAAAAGTCTGCTAAGGTTCCAAACAAAACCGTGTAGACTTGCCACTATATTAATAGTTTTTATTAAAAATTCCTTCTGAAGCTTCATCTACTTGTATGAATATTTCTCTTTAGTAAAATATCTCTAAATTCAACCGGAAATCAGTTGTAACCCCACCACTTCTGTTCTGCCTTTACATAGTAGGACTGCTGGATCCAATATACAATTTTGGATAACTTAAAATACCTGGAGCAAGAGAACGAAAGCCTGAACAGCAACATAGCCCTGCCCCTAAATTAAAAAAGAAACTGCCCTTAAAATGTTTATATTGGGTGGGTCATAGCTTAAACAAGGGTGTTCGGTTTTCCTTTAATTACTAGACTACCCATCACCCCATTATCTATTTTTATATCTATTTTCCCTCCCTCCTCTCGATGCATGGATTTGCAACACAGTAGTTGTGTAACGAGCTGTTGTGTTCCTACAGCCGATATATCCGGTGTGGACTGGATGGTGCGTCATGGCCGCAGCCTGGCCCTGGCCAACGCAGTCAAGTCTGCCCCTGAGCAGCTGTATGGCCAAGAGTACAGCGACACTGTGGTAGAGACCATCCTCACCAACACCACTGCAGACCGGGTAAGTAGGGTCATCATTACAACTATTACTGGAATCAGATTTATTTTTACATAGCACATTTAGAATGAGGTTTGGTCGGTGCTTTAACAATAGGAATGAAATGTACTATTATAGAATTATTATAGAATTATTATTATGTAGAATTATTATACTAGAGTTGAATAGGTTGTTTGAGTCACATGACATCCATGATGTGCATGCTTCAGATGGAGAGCAGGAAGTGGAATGGAGAACCTCAAGCAGCAGTACTGTTTATGTAAACACTTTCGAACCAAATGTTTGAGAATATAAAAAATATTGTTTTGCTTAAAAGCAAAGAATTTATAACATAATATTCACCTGCTGTCGGGTAAGTAGATAGTAAATTCCCTTGTACTGCAGATCTCATACTCCAACAGTGATCAAATGAAAGCAATCAAAATTCTGGAGGTATAATTTTTGTATGCAGCTGGGTTCACAATTTGGGAATGTGTGTGTGTGGTGCGCGCGGTAGCACCTTACAATCTGATCTGGAAGCCAGTGTGGAGGGAAGAGAGAATAGGAGTCAGGTGGTAGAATGTTCTGGTTCTAGTGAGGAGTCCAGGGTTCTGCACAATAGCAATGTGGATTTGAGTGTCGTCCGCATAATAATGATGGATTAGCCCCGAATAATATTGCCAAGAAGAAGCATGTAGATTGGGGAAGAACAAAGCTTAGGATGCAGTGTTTTGATTTTGATCTTCACAAAGAACTAATTCTGTTCAATGTTTGAGATGAAACCTAACCTCTTAACCAGAGAAGCGCAGCTCCTTTGATGGCAAAATTGTGTGTGTGTGTTATCAATTTGAACAACTACCACCACACACATCACATTTTTACTGTTGTCACGTAAACATACAAAGTACAGTATACAGTACAGTGTACTGTATATCCAGTGAACACTTCCTGCCCTCAATCTCATGTTAGTTCTATTGGTGTGACGTAATCTGCAGACAACCTATTGTCTGCAGCATATATCAAAGCATATATCAAAATAAGGTTGTAGAAAAGACATGGTGTAAAATGTACCTGATTGCATGGATGAGGTTGAGATTCCTGTGACTGTTAATGGCACTGAGGAACTAACTGGTTCCCCTCAGATTCCCATCGCAACAAGTGGAATTCGAGCCATGGGCTACCTGATGAGGCACCAGCTCAGAGCAGAGGGAGGCAGCGGAGTGCCCCAGCGCATCATCACACACTTTGTAAAGGTAAGGTTGCCTTAGCTTCTCAACATGTGGTAATAGCACCGCCAAGCCTCTCTGAAAGCGTAATGACAAAATATCAACTACAAATACAAAAAGGATAACCCTGATCAGATGATTACCAAAATGTGACACCCTCTCTTGTCTTGTTTATTTTGATGATTATCTTCAAGGTTTGGTTTATTTTAATATCTGTGGCTCCTCTTCAGATTAGCCCTGGATGAACTTTTTCCTTCAGGCTGTCACCCTCCTGAACTCCACACCCATGTGAACATTGCCCCCCCCCCAGGACATGCCCCCTGCTCACACAACGTCTGGACCCTTCACCCTCACCCCTCACCCCCCTGGACATATTATTTATTGTATTTATTTATCAACTACCGTTGCCCCCCCCCCCCCCCCCCCCAGGACATGCCCCCCTGCTCACCCAGTGTCTGGACCCCCCCTCACTCACCCCCCTGGACATATCTGCTTATTTATCCCACTGTACCCTCATATCCATACAAACTGCATTTATCTGCTGTACCCATTTTTATGCTGCTCACCTGTTGTATTGCACTACTGTACACTGTTACTTACTATTTCCGTAATACCTCTATAATTACTACCTCCACTTGCACTATCTGTTTATTGTTTACTGTTGTTACTTACTGTTTACTACTGTCACTTTAATTACTACTGCCACTTTAAAACTGTCCACCAATATTGCACTACTCATGTACATACTGCACCTTAATCGCTCCTTTGCACTTCTGGTTAGAACGGCAACTACATTTCGTTGTCTCTGTACTTGTACTCTGCACAATGACAATAAAGGTGAATCTAATCTAATCTAATCCTTGTGCAGTGTCTGCAGAACCAGTCCAGTGACATCCGCCTGGCGTCTGAGCGCGTGCTGTGGTGGGTGTTCCGTGACGTGGCCACGCCTTCCATGGAGGCCGGCCTCATCAAGCCTCTGCTGAAGACCCTACTGGACAACACCAAGGACAAGAACAGCAGCGTGCGGGCCCAGAGCGAGCACACCATCGTCAGCCTGCTCCGCTTGCGCCAGGGAGAGGAGACCATGCAGGTTAGCCCCCGTTGCTGCTTACTCTCACCTTCCCCACTGTTTCTACCTCCACCTAGTGCAGGACCTCAACGTTGAAAGCTATTCCCTTGTTTGTGTAATCTAATTTAAGTAATGTGAATTTCTCCTACGGGGGATTAATAAAGGACTATCTTATCTCATCTTAATCAGGTGATAGTGGTGAGGGTGGTATTGGGTTATTTCCTGACAGTGGTTATTGTGGTTTTGTTGATGTCTACAGAGTGTCACTGCCATCCTGGACTCGGCCAGTAATGAGCTCCTGTCAGAATGCCACCGGCGGTCATTGAAGAAGATCCTCAGCCTCCCAGATTCCAATGAAGAGATTGATGACACCATCCTGACATGATCGGGACTGATCGATGCAAGCATACTAGGTCCTCTTTAGCAAGAGCGGCTTGAGTGAAGTGTCATAAATACATACATGAATTAATGCAAATCTGAGGCACAGACTCAACACATTGTTTATTATTATTAATTCTTTTTTTTTTTTTTACAATTTATGGACTTTGAACTTTGTCTGAATTGGCTTTCATATTTCTCCCCCTTCATAGACCATTGTACCCAGTTCATCCTACAAACTGCAGGCTGTTAACTTGATGTTGGAAAAAGAGTCAATCATTTTTTCGACATGTGATTTCAGTGTGCCAGTTATTTTACAAAGATAATTTTGAGAACCAACAGACTGATAAAAAAATAATTACCCCAGTTTTATTTTGACCTTGTGTGTTTGTGAGGAAACAACTTGATATAACAATACAATCACATTCTGATCAGTGAAACTGTTGTAAAAAAGCAATACTAATAAATACATGATCTGATATAAGGTTTTGTGGTTATTCTGAAAACGTTTTGATAGTAAACCTTTATTTATTGAATTGGCACTGTTTAAGAAAACCACATGTTCAGTATATAAGAACGCAATGTTATTTACGTGTGCAAGTTGGTGAACTCTCTTTTAGAAAAAGGTTAAATATAATGGAACGAAGCTACCGTCCTACTATTGCGCCTCGAGTCTGCGCATTGAGGCTCGGTCTGATAGTTGGGTGCAGTCACTGCCAGAGAAGGAAGCGGAGTTTCCGGCTATTTGCAACGGAGGGAGAGGATTGCTGACACCGCGAAACCCCGTGAAAAAAGCCGCCGGCTCGGGGGCTAGAAGTTGAGCATCGGTAGCAGTCGTTTTTTTAATTACCGGTTTTAGCTGTTAAATTACAGGTCACTGGTTCGAACATTGAGCAGATAGGAAGAGAGAAAACGAGGCATAAGGCGGGGGTGACCCACCAACTACCGGCATGGCCAGGGACTACGATTACCTCTTCAAACTGCTCATCATCGGTGACAGTGGTAAGCCGACTCCGGGGATACGTGACGGGAAATGGGCCTTATCGTGTTTTCGTAAGGCAAGCAGAGCCTCAGTGGGCCACCGTGTGTGTTTACGACTTTGTTTACTTGTTTTATGTTTTTATATTGAAACCATGTATGCCGTTAAGACATACTAGACCAATTAAATAGTAATGTCAGGGCGGTGGGTTGTATCAGGGGTGGTCATCTCAACCGATCAGGCCGGATTTCGACTGCAGATCTGGAACGACTTGCTGAAGAAGGGACCGACTCGTTTCAATCGCGTTACACCATTGTTCATATACGCATCATTGGTTGATTAAAGGAACGCACATAAGCAATTTCGTGTTTATTTTTACATGCATCTGCTGGCTAGGAAGCTAGCGGAAAGTTATCATAATATTTGCCATCTTGGCTATGTAGCACTAGCTAGCTTGTGGAACTGGCCTGTAACTTGTGGATTGTCTACATGCGGATAAGAGTTTACTAAAACAGTGCCGTGTGTGTGTGTACAAGCAATTATACTGATCTATAACCGTTTTCTGCACACATTTAGGTATGCGAAATGTAGTGACTATAGTGGCAATTTGCACCGAGTGCATCTTTGGTCACACCTCGACTGTAAATGTTGCCTTAAATGTGGTTATGGTATATGACTATTACTTGACACCTGACGCAGTGTAATTAAAGCCAGATAAGGTCCTAGTGGAAATGTATTGATACATATTTATTTATTTATTTATTTTTACAACCGCCTACGTTGTATTGTTTTATTGGTTTTTGGATAATATCTGACTTCATACATCTTCTCCACCCTTGATCCTTTTGTTGGATAAGATTCATTCATTGACAAGCATTCATTGACATTCTCGATCCTGGCACCACCCCACCAGCTGCAGCACAGCCAGTCTTTACTGCTACACACAGGGGGCTGTGTATAGCCCCACAGCCCCACAGCCGCACCGGGCAAGCATCACTGTCTTCACCGCTCTCCGCCAATAACTATAACCAAAGTTTAGGCTGAAAATCACCCAACAGACAATAGCTTGGTATTTGGAAAGTCTGTTGGACACATTTGATTCAACCTGTTAACATTCTAGGCTCCCGGCAATTTACTTGTTGGAGGTCTTGTTAAACCAAGTCAGATTCAGAAGAGAGTTGTCATGGTAGTATTGATACTGGCAAAGTTTTGAATTGGCACAATAAATAAGGATTTGCCACCGCATATGTCCAACATCAAGAAGTCAAAATGTAAAATCACAAGGCATGGTCATGAAAACATTATAATCCAGTCTCCAATCAAATCTTTCAAACTGTACTCACTTAAAAAAAATAAATTATTCTTTGCTTTGCACATTGAAAAGCACTGCCTATCGAAAGGAGATGTTCTCTGTTCTGCTTTGTAGCCTCAGCGCTATTGTCATCTTAAACAGAACCTCAGTGCTGGGCACACCACAGAAACTTGAGAGCGTTTTAACATTGGGACCAATCAAACACGAGAAGCCAGGAAACACAACAGACTGGGCTGGGGAGTGAAAAAGGGACCCTTCTTCTGTCTGAGCCTCACAGTTGTCCATAGTAACCTGAACACCTGCGGCCTTTAAATGACAGTTGGCATCTCTTCTTTCTCTGCAGTACCTAAGACCCCATCTCTTTCTGCATACGTTTAAATAGAAAATAAAATGAACGAAATCTGTCGACTGTTGTATGTTATATATGTAGATGTGTATACATGTATTAACTGTAATGAATCAATGTATTGCAGTCAGCCTTATGTCTTGCTTAGTCGTATTTCTCTGTGATCATATTTCCATGTTGCTACTTATAATGCCCACACACACACACACACCTTGTATACAACTGGGTTCTATTTTCAAGCCTTCAGTGTGGCTGCAGTTTATGGTCATGCACATTTTAATGTAAAGTGTAATATAATATTTATCTGATCAGGTCCAAGCGAGCGACTAATATTACTTGATCTGTATTTACATTTTGTACACATTGAAACAATGTACACGTTGTTCAATGTTCAACACGTTGAAATTTCCCAGCTTGGGATTAATAAAGTATTTCAATTCTATTCTATTCTATACATACCCAAAGTTCACATTTGATTGTCATCCAAGAAACTTCATATCCATCATATTCCATATCCATTGTAGAATGGCTGCTTCTAATAAGGCCTAGCATCTCTGCCTTACATTAAGCCCAGGCGTGTGCTTTCACTATAAGGTAACTAGACTTTCTGAGTCAAGTGAATGACACTTAAACTCTGCTCAATGTTTTGGTGCACAAGTTGTTGATGCACCCATGCCATTTCCCCTGCTGATGTTCATGTGCACAACTATAAACAAAGGCTTACATTTTCTATCACTGACCCTTTTCCTTGTTTTTCTTTCCTTCAGGAGTGGGAAAGAGCAGTCTCCTCCTGCGATTTGCAGACAACACTTTTTCAGGCATGTTCTCGCATCCCTTCACACCTCAGTCACAAACCGTGTGTGTTATTTATTTTTCTATAAGTATTTTAATCCTCAATGTGTGTGTGGTTTGCAGGTAGCTACATCACCACAATCGGTGTGGATTTTAAGATCCGGACGGTGGAGATTAATGGCGAGAAGGTGAAGCTACAGATCTGGGACACGGCAGGACAGGAGCGCTTTCGCACAATCACCTCCACGTAAGGATAATGCTCAGTACAAACACTCCTTTTTTGACCACAAACAGCCACCATACACAGAGTTCAAACCCACAATGAGCACAAACCAACAGCCAAGAAAGTATTCACATATAATAAGCCAAACATATTCTTCATACAATACACAAAAATAGAATGTACAAATAACTATAGATTTGAAAATGCATTCTGGGCTCCATGCATTGCACACCATTACATAGGAAGGCAGCTTCATATCATCAATCATATTTACAACAGACAATACTGTCAACGTTTACTTTTGCTTTCTCTCAACACCGCACATGCACCGTACTCCTCAATTTAATTTAATTTAATTTTTATTTTATTTTATTTTATGTAGGCCTACCGGTTATTTATTTTATTTTATGTAGGCTCCTTCTATGTGTGTGATATATGTGTGTCTTCTACGTGTGTGATATATGTGTGCTACTGGATGCCAAACATTTCCCCATGGGGATTAATAAAGTATCTATCTATCTATCTAGCTTATAGAGGGGAAGAATAGCTTTGTGACTGACAAACATGTTGGAATCGCCACAGATGCTGATCACAGATCACAGGGACGTTGGGGGTCTCCTAGTGTTCCATCACTCCTCTAATGCCTGGTCAGGGCTGGGAACACTGTGTTAGAGCTGGAATCTGAAAAATATAAACCCAACATGACCAAACTCCGTATTTTATAGCTAAAACCTTTGAATGAGTATAACCCAACATTTCATGGCTGTGAAAGTTTGCTAGCCTGACGTTGGCCAACCAATTCGCAAATGCTTATTCATCTGGAACCTAACATGTTTAATTTCCATGGGGCGTTGTCAATGGGTGCAGACCAAAATGCCTCTAGATGCAATTGGATAGACCTACAATCAATTAGAGCAATGAAACGTGTGACGCAGCAGCAGCAGCAGTCTTGGTTGTTTATGAAAATGCCTCAGTGGCGCTCCCACTGGTCACTGCTCTGTCCAGTCATCATATCAAAGCCTTCACATTAGATACACTGGAGTGACTGGTCTGAACGGGAGTGCGACCAGACACGTATGCCAGAGCAAATAAAACATGAGCTTATATATTCAACTCGTTCCCAGGCTAGATGTTTGCCTAATTCCTATTAATTTGCCGGTTCCATTTTTTAAAACAAATTATTTTATTTTATTTCACGAAACAAATGAGGTGGTTTCTACTTTCGGCAAATCTCTTCTTCTTTTGATGAAATGAACATCAGCACTAGTTCTGTGCACCATAGAGACAACAGAAGGAACACCCTAATTGTAGTTGTGGTGTATTCATATCATGTTCATTGAATCACCAGCCCATTATACCTCGTACGTTACATTTTGCTTGCACACACGTGCATACATTTGGTGCTGGCTTAAAGAGCCAGTGAACCCATATAAGACATGTGTGGTTATATGTCTCATATGATCATCAACATAGTAATCGTGATAGAGAAAACGTGAGTGAAATTCTATTGTAGCGTTCTTTTCATGACATTGAAGTGCCTTTTCTGAGACACTTGGATGTCACGACCAAGGGACACCAGTGCCCAGGTGTGTGTAGAACTCTGAGAGAGGGTTAAGCTTCTTGGACACCTATAGTATGTATGTTTGTGGATGCTAAAACTCTGCCTGAGCTGTGAAGTATTTTGATGTTCATATCCGAGTAAAGTTTCTCAGACACTTATTGTATAATGCCACGGTGTGTAGCACATTTCATATAAAACATCGCTCATTATAACATACACAACGGCAGTACTAAAGTTATCAAAAGTTGCTGTGGGTTGTAAGCATGGGGATACACAGCCACTCCCTTCTTCTAAGAACTGTCAGCCCACCCTAATGTTTTTAATAGTTCTGTTCAAGGTGAAACAGGGGGGTGACCTACACTTTAACTAGATATGTCTGTAAAATAGACCACCAATGTATACCATAACAACAAATGATATATCCTGAACTATATGTCTGAAACCTTAGTATGTCAGTGGTGCAACATGCACAGTGAAGCCTTTATGCTGTGAGTTCATGTGCAGGCTGGTGGCCAGCGATACAAGGCTCCTAATGAGTCCTGCCTGACATTCGCAGACGGCTTGAACTTGATCATGTTTGTCACCATTAAAACCATACCTCCTCTGCCGTTTTCTAGCATTCAAATGCTGCTCTAGTATTGTAGGATTTAATGTTTTGATGTGTTGGACATTAATTGATTATTTACTATTCTGTTATTCAGCAGACGCTTTTATTCAAAGCATGTGGCAGTCAGTTCAGATACAGAGCATTGATATGTGGGTGGGGGTTGGCCATCTTGTTGAAGAATCCCTACAGGTAGTCTGTGGCTGTGGCCATCAAACCCTGCACCCTGCGCACCAACTCTATTGTTCAGCAATGCCGTTTCTGCAGGCCACTGCTGCAGCTGCCATTACACCTTCTGCTGCTGGCTTTGTCTTTGTGTTCTCATTCACCAAATGTAAATAGATTTTTTTGAATGAGTCAGAAAGCCCCAACTTTCTGAATATAAAAGGCTTCTAATTTAACTCTAATTTGCATTTGCCTTATAATTAACTTGTGCCAAACAATTAACTAATTCATAAATGTATTGTTCTCTTTCAAATAAATGTGTTTTAGTCCTTTTCTCAAAGAGCATGCCAGCTTCTATTTTGATTCTAGCCCAATAGTCCACATAGCTTCATCTTATTAACTTGGTAATACAGCAGGAGACCTATCTACCGCTACAATACTGCACTTGTGTGTGATAAATGTGAGTTACTCTTTATTGACTCACGAGTGGTTGCCGAGGGAAGAATGTTGTCATGCAGGACCAGGCTAGGGACACACAGCAAGGGCTGCTACTAATGTGACCCATCACAGATGAGTCCTTACTCTTATTGAGCAAGGCAATCTGGATGTCAGTCACATTGATGCCTCTGTAGATTTCTCACCAGCATGGCACTGAATAACACATTTCATAGCTCTAACCTGTCTTTAAACCCCATAGAATATGAAGTCCAAAAGAGTAGATGCAGCGTGGGTAGGCTTCTACCATCAAGTGAGTTCTGATGTAGTGAATTCCATAACGAAACCACTGGTCCTACACCACCCAGACACAACAGGGATACTTCAATTGAATAGAGAATATATTCCTCAGTCACTCTGCAGGAATCCCTCCTTGGTAGCGGAGCTTTGGGCCAGTTGTTTGTCAGTGCAGTAGTGCAGAAGTAGAGCAGTGTGGTGCTCTATTGGGGACTATAAGTAAACTTCCACATAAAGGACAGGCTGTCACAAGGTGCTCTGGTTGTCCACATCCCTGGGCCTGGCGTCTGTATTCCAACCTCCATGTTATGATGGGTTGCTTTGTACCTGCATTTACTTTTTTTCAAGTTCCATGTTCTTAATCCATGATGGAGATTATGCTGTGATACGAGGACACGACTAGGTATTGGTGTCCGAGCATATCTTTGTTAAAAATGTGATGCCAAGCGATCCGTGTCTGATTTACAAAAGCAAAGTGAGTCACTTGAGTATCTTAAGGAATTTGAGCCTCATTCCATTAGTGTGTATTTCTTATTTATGTTTTGTACCTTACAGTGTTGTTAAGCATGGCTTTATGGACATGTTATTGACCTGATGATGTAGAACTGGTTGCTGGGGGATGCAGGTGATTCTACCAGACCCCTCGCGCACTCACTCACTCACTCACTCACTCACTCACTCACTCACTCACTCACTCACTCACTCACTCACTCACTCACTCACTCACACACACACACACACAAACCTGTACCCGGTGGCCCATTTCCTCTGGGCACATCCTGGGGATACACAAGCAGTTACGTTGTCAGACAACAAACACTGACGTAAACAAACACACACACATACCCATAAAGGACCGGACAAAGGCTTCTTTGTGTTAGTGCAGTGTGGCTCTACTGGCCATGCTGCCAGGCTCTCCAGTGGGCAGCCAGTACCCCCTACCCAGCACAGGCTGGAGCACCATCACACTCTTTCTCCTCTGGGCCCACAGCCCCCCTGCTGCTACCTCACATCTCACCTACTAATACAACACACACAGAGAAAAGCCTATTTGGCCTGTAGTGAACCTTTTTGTCATGGAACCAAATCATTTGTATGTGATATTTAGGTGAGTGCTGCATGCATTTTATCGTGGAAGGCTGAGACTTCAACTACTTCAGATTTGGCAGCTCAATTGTTAACCTTTATACTTTGTGCAAACATTTAACAAATCATCACATTCACGTTCTTGTTTCATTGGTGTTCAAATGATGAATCTATTGGAAATATACTTGTTGAGCATCCGGCACAACACCATTTTTACTTTTATTCTGTTTTTGTCTGAGCAAAAGCTGTTTCTTCTTGTCCTCCTACAGATACTACAGAGGGACACATGGGGTCATAGTGGTGTATGACGTCACCAGTGCCGAGTCTTTTGTCAACGTGAAGCGATGGCTCCATGAAATTAACCAGAACTGTGACGACGTGTGCCGGATACTAGGTGGGCTTCCTCTGTTCTCCTGTGGCGTGAAGCCAATGGGATTAAAAATGTTGTCTCGTTCACTTCCTCGTTAGGTTTAGGCCTGATTGATTCATACTGGGCCTGAGTACAATCCCCCCCCACTCCTCTGACACACAGCTTTTAATGTCGCTTCATACCTTCTACCTGCTACTACCTGCCTACTGTTGGTTGGCAGACAGTTGTAGGTACAACATTGGTATTTTGTAGACGATGTCAAGAACGATCCTCTCGCCTGCTGTCCACTCTATCAGTGATGAGTCTACAGTTGAGAGGATGAGATTTGCGTGTTCTTAAGTATTCCCAGATATGCAGAATAGCGATGCCCTTCCGTGTTTTGGTACAGTTAGCTTTCACACGTGATGCGAACAGTTCCCGAGTACGCATGAACCGTACTTGAGACCTTTTCAAGTGGACTGGGGCATGGTTCACTGTTGGTGCTTGTATACAATACAGTGTTCATATTAAACTAACTTGACATTGGGGTCCACTGTGTTGGGGTCCGGGTCCCTGATATGAACACTCCCTGAGTCTAGGGACAGTTCATTGTGTGTTCTCAATTTAACAACATTGTTGTTTTGTGTGTTTGTCCTAGTCGGGAACAAAAACGATGACCCCAACTCAAAGGTTGTGGAGACGACTGACGCACAGAAGTTTGCTGAGCAGATGGGCATCAACCTGTTTGAAACAAGCGCGAAAGAAAACATCAACGTTGAAGAGGTAAAATAGAGGTGAAGTTGTAACTTGCGACCTTCAATTTTGTGGAGGGACTCATTCACACACACTTGTTCTCTCTCCTCCAGATGTTCAACTGCATCACTGAGTTGGTGCTGAGAGCTAAGAAGGACGTCCTGGCCAAGCAGCAGCAGCAGCAACAGAACGACGTGGTCAGACTCACCAAGAACAGTAAACGAAAGAAAAAGTGCTGCTAGCAAAATAAATGAAAAAAGGCCGGCATCATCTCTTCTGCAAAGAACACACATAAACACACATCCTCCTACATACACACCCGATGGGACTCAAGTATCTAAAAGATTGAATAAATATACAAATTTAAGGAAAATGAATCAACGGAAAATGTCCCCTTTGGACATGCCAATCATGAAGACTTACAGAAAAGAAAAATGAAAAAAATAAATGTACAGATTTTATTAAAAAGTCAGATCTTGTTTTAGTGGAACTCAGCAGCGTCACCCAGAGCTCCTCCTTTTTGTTTAGTTTTTTTAAATGTTCCTCTAATGGGATGTGTGAGCAAACAGCAGTCCACCATGATGCTTCTCCATGGCTGTCCTGCACATGCTCAGTCCTTCTGGAACCAGACGTGCAGCCAAACATGCTCTCTGTCAGAAGACCAGGGGATTTCATGTTATTTCCTTCTGTTTGGATGCTTTTTCAGGGAGGTGGAGTGGGGAATGGGGCAGAGGGTTTCAGATCCTCTGGACATTTCTCACCTCTTTAATCAAGGGATGTTTAGAGAATCATTTAATGGACACTGGTGACCTTACAGCGATTTATTTTTTTCTTTTAGTGTTGTTTATCATGTCTATTATTTGCCAACCGCCCCTTCGCCCCCTCTTACTACCAGTTGTGGTGAGCCAACAATATGTTATTTTTTACACTGTGCCGAGCAGTAACCCTCCCACCTCTCAGCAGTGAGCCTGCAAGTCTTGGCATACTTTCAGGGTTTCTCTCCCCCTTAGCCTCCCCTCTATCATTGTGTTTTTTATTGTTCAAATAATGACACTGCCAAAATTATCTTTGAAAAAATGCTTTTATGAATTAAAGTGGCCGTGTGTTCAGACAGACTTTGTAGCCTCCGCCTCCTGTCCCATCCCACTGTCCTCACTCTCCCCCAACACACCACATATCAGCACCGGGCATGGCTGCAGAGCATTCACCTCCTTTATTGGACCACTTGAGGGAGATAGACACACACACACACACACACACTCTCCAGGCACTTCACTTGATGCCAGAAGAGCAGTCCACGGGGTGTTTCTAAGGCCCAGTAAGATCAAGACTCTACCCAATCCCATTGTTACCTTGGCATGTGCCACTTTTATTTTGAAAGAGTCTGCTTGCGGTACATGTGTCCCACAGTGTGTTTAGTAATGCCAACTGTCAACAATGTGGCTTTGCAGCTTGCATAATCTTCCTGTTTAACTGATGGTGACGTGTCATGGTGTTTGGGTTAATTATCGTTCTTAAAGCCTCTATTAATATTCTCTTATCACTCTGCCCACTGTTATTACCCATTCAACTGAAGTGATACCAAACAGTGTTTTTTTGTTTTTTTTTTAGGAATTAAAACAAACTGGTCTGTTATGCAAAACCCTTTGGGGTGGGCTAGGGTGGAGGAGGAAGGTGGGTGTGGTGTGATGTTAAAGTGGAATAATGCTCCTAATTACTAAGAAATGTATTTGTTTCTATTTTAATTTTATTTTTTAATGTATATGTTGGGAGAACAATTGATTGGGCAGTTTAAGAAAATGCACAAGATGTCCTTTAACCATCTTTGAAGTAAGATTGTGCGTGTGTGTTTGTGTGTGTGGGGGTTACAGTGCCAGACGGGAGTCTTCTCTTAGGGGGGGGTTGGAAACGATGTAGGGACTCCAGATCACACACACACACACACACACACACACACACACTGATACAGTGCAGCAGTGCCAACAACTTGCAGACTGAGAAGATGGCATCTAATCTCAGACTGTATGATTTAATATTCATTATGTGTATGTATGTATATGTAAATATATATTATATAATTGTGTGTTTATATTCGATATAGAACACACATATTAGCATACATTAGTGCATGTTTACATGCTGTGTGCTCTGAATTGAAATACATTATCAGCTGTGGTTTGCTGTACACTGGAAAGGATGTGCTGTTTCCCCCCCCTTACATGAATTGAATCAATAAACGTTTTAGCAAAATAATAAATATTTGACACAAAAAGAAGAGCTTGTTGTCAGTGATGTGATATCTGGCAGTAGGCTTTTACTATGGTCTAGGTTGTCGTTTTTATTGTTTGTGATGAATGTGATTGATTTTATTGACTGCATTTACTGTTTGGGCTACATTCACATTGTTGGAACAGAAGTGATCTTTTTTGTTCACTCAACTAAAAAAATGTTTTGGGACACAACAGTCTGTAATGCAAGTTGAAAAAGTGGTTGCCAAAGGAATAACAATGACAGGCTTTCCAGTCCCTCCTTCTCTTTTCACAACTTATAGCCCAGGCCATTGCTTGTTATTAAGAGCCTTTCTATATTAAATTAATGGAAACATCTTCTAACTGTGAAGTATTACACTGTCCTGAAGAACCTCATGCTATAGTGGTGACTGCATAGTGGAAGGTATGATATTCATGCAGTATGTTGATCATTGAATTCAGATGAACTTCCTCCAGTACACATTTAGCTATATGACCCTGGCAGGTTCTTCCTAACGTATGGAACTGCTGGATAACAAGTTCATTTAGTAACTGAGACCAAATCAATACAGATTGATTAAATCAAATTTGGCATTTTGTTCTGCCTATATCCTAATCCTTGGAAAAATTCGAACTTAAAGTTTAATTGGAAAAGCAAAAGCACAAACAAATCCAGATGGATGAAATCACATTTAAGGAAATTGCAGGAACTTTATTACTTTCTTTAGGTATTGTCCCTAAACCCTTCCCCCCTCTCCCTCTCCCTCCCTCTCTCACACTCTTTCTTGCCTCTAGTGTCTACCTCAATCTCAGTGTCAGCCATGACATTCACTGCAAATCAGACACAGGAGACACAGAAAAAGAATCATTGTTTTTCAACTTAAAATATGAAACTACAATCTTTTGGAACATATGTTGGAAGATAAACCACACAGAATGGACAAGTGGATGGGGATGTTTCTCTTAGACAAATACAGTAAAAGAAAGATTGAATACAAATCACATTTTGGAAAGAGAAGCACATGGCATTTTCAGTTATGGTCCCTGTTACAGGAATCTGGGGATTGTTGTTTGTTTTTTAAACTCTTTAATATTTAACTTTTTAATGTCCACTATAAACAAGATCAACAGGAACTGGGAGTAGCATCCTGGAACTTAATCAGAGCTGCGTTGGGTGATGGGGCAAATCAATCAATCAATCAATCATGTCAACAACATTCTGGGACATCACTGATTGTGTGGGTAAAACCTTCCAGTGCTTATTCATATTTTGCCAGTGCTGACCCGGGCCACCGTGGGTTCATAAAGTTTGTTAAAGAATCCCTTGAAACCCTCTAAAAGTCACACAATTTAACATGACACATTTATAACACATAACAAATAAATAGAATGTAATGTATACATGTATTAAAAAAAGTAAATTCTCATTGAAAAGTTATGCATTTTTATAAATATATTGATCTCGTCCAAACCTACTGTACTTTATACATATACATTATTTTCATTAAAAAAAACACTCTTTGGGTTGATCCTTCCCAACAACCAGCTGAGATGACAAGGAGACATCTGCATAGGTATCACACTGGTGACTTACACATGGAAGCCATCACAACACACAGACACTTGGGACACCCTCTAAAGAGTGTAGGGTGCATCAGGTATATCAAACATCTACAGTTCCACCACAGAGGGCATTACAGATGTGTTGACCCCAAACGGGAAGTCCCACAGAAATCAAAGTGCACACAGGCAATGAGAAAGCAAAGAGATTGGAGGTAGATTTTTCTCTTTTTTGTTATTGTGTCAAATTGAATATGGCTGTAGTCTGAGTGTAGATGATGTGAATTTGTTCTTGTACCAAACATCACACATGCCCTTAACACAATGTGGAGTTGGGATTATATGGAAGAGTTCTTTCACCCAAGACTTAGAATTTGAAAGGGCACCCTCTAGAATTCTCTTATTCGGCTTACTTAACAATTTTGAAATGTCATCAGGACAGGGTACACATGCATTCAGAAAAGATGTTGACTGTTCAACATTCCAACCTGCACCATGTAACCCTCTCACTGCAGACATCCCTTTGGTTCACAATGTATGTTTATGTAGTTCTCAAGGGACGTCCCTAGGGATGTTTTCTCTCTTCATCGACTTGAGGTAAAAAAGGGTGAGAAACTGCAAGCATCATTGCAGAGCATGTTAAATTGGGTGCGAAGAGGAAGTGACCTCACTAATTCTATAGCCAAGTGACGCAAATTTTAAATAAACAACATTGTAATTGGACAGTAACTACCTTCACCACCCAAAGGTTTATTCATCTGTCAGAGACAAGTATGACACCCAGTTGAGACTACAGACCTGAGAGGCACACAAGTCACATGGCTGGATTTATACATTTACATGTAATTGATCTTTAGGTTAAATTTGATGGTTATTTGGTCATAAATTAAAACCTTATTTGGGAATTTCATATTCCAAAATATATATTTCCCTAGCAGTGGGTAAGATTTATAAGCCTTGTGCACTTAAAACATCCAACGTCATATAGTGCATTTTAAAAACAACAAAAGGGGCCTTAATGTGAAAACAAGATATCATCACCTAATAGATTTAATAGGTCTAATAGGTCTAACAGATCTAATAGATCTAATAGATCTAATAGGTCTAATAGGTCTAATAGATCTAATAGGTCTAATAGGTCTACAGACCTAACCTGTCGGTCTGTAAAATCACTTAATCCACAGTACGCACTGAATGAACAAGACAGTAGGAAAGAGTAAAGTTAAAGCTCCACAAACCTGAACCAAGGCCTCATGGTGACCAAGCCTCTGTGCAAGTGAATAAACCTGAGAGTTGACTGCTGTTGTAGCTAGCAATGTTCTTTACAGACAATGGCCAAATTCAGTCTGACTCCAATTAGACACTTGTTGTGACAAGTGACACTTTTTGTGATGTTGCTGTTGATCAATACAATCTTTCATAGTTTAGTATTTCAAAGTATGGTGAGTAGCCACATTATTCTTATTCAGTACCCATTTCCATTTCCACATCATTTTGTTTCCCCAACAATACGGCTGTGCTCCATCCACACAGATCAATGTGTGCAGATCTCTCTTCAGACTTCTTGGCTTGACAAATTGGATGCATACAGTAATAAGAGTTGGTACACAGTGGTCCCTCACCATGGACTTGGCAGTGGGGTTCTAGTGATGGTAGAATAGGCACTACAGGGGACCCACTTCTTCCTATGTGTAGGTAAACTTTATGACACTAAAAACCACTGGGGTTTCAGTGTGAGGGGTGGTTGCACACACATTTTCTTAGTTTATACAAAAGACGAAAAGAGAAGCCTCTGATTCTCTTGATCGAAAACGTAGCAGACAGTTGGTGGACAATGTGTGAGCAGTGGGTGAAAGGACAGATAAAGTGCAGAAGTGACCGCCCCCCCCCCCCCCCCCCCCCCCCCCCCCCCCCCCCCCC